>JAOSYY010024316.1:0-14932 GCA_025727935.1 Hebomoia glaucippe
AATATAAAGATTTATGTTTTAATATTTTACGAAACTTCGAGAAAGATTAGTTAGAGCTTTCCTGGTCTGCGGCGAACCTATATACTTGTACTTACAATAGAAACGCATTTTGTTTTTTAATTTCAGAATTGGGTTAGATTAGAAAAAAAAATCCGGGACCTTCGTAAAATGAGCCAGAATGACCTACTTCTTTGGTCAGGCAGGGCAAGTTTCAACGACCTTCGAAAGGGACAATTATTTGCAAATGACGCAAATGTTCACGATCAAAGACAAGCAAGCTTTCTTTGGAAGGTATGTTAGATTCTAGAAGATTCACGTTTTTTTTAATAATATATTTTGCACAGAGCACATATTATCGTTTGATAGGTGCTATCAACTAAAATCGACTGAACTCAACCGTTTTCGTTCATACTTGGCTGAATCCATTTTTTAACAGTTATAATCTACTTTTGCTTGCATCGTCCGATTTGTTTCAAACAATTATTTTCATGACAAATCATAGAAAATTGAAATGTTATTTATTCAAAATACAAATAACCGGCAATATACTTTTTACGTTACTGATTTCTATTTTGATTAACAATCAGAATGAGCTGACAAAACCAATAATAGCTTAAGCGAAGCCGCGGGTAAAGCCTGTTTATAATTTCAGGTAGTGGAAGACATTACGGCCCGATCAGCGGTGGCGTTTATTATGATTAACTTTCCCCTTAACACCGTATCTGAGGCTCTTAAATATGTCGTGTGCATGGATATTTGTCATGAAATAAAATGGCTCGGAAAAGAAAATTGGCAACAACCGGAAAGTGGTTATATTTATTGCTGTAGCGTTCTTGACTTTCGTGAAGCTTTTAATGATATAGTTTTTATAAAATCTCAAGAAATATTAAAAGAAATTTCTATTTAAGAGAAAATTTCAACGTCTGTTATGAAAAATAAAGAAAATGCTTACAAAAATCTAATATTGCCTCTTTGAATATAAATAACTTCCGTTTTAAGTAATGAAAACCACTTCATCGGTTTGACATCATTTTACCATTGACGTCGCAAAATAGGTATTTTTATCACATTTTATAAACTTACTAGTTGATACAGCAAACGTCGTTTTGCCGGATTAAAAAATATAGAGAGGTTCATTATATAGGGATGAAAATTTAGGACTGTATGTAAATACATATATAAAATACGTATAAAAATTGATACGTTGCACCATAAAAAAAGAAAAATTGTCCAAAAAATAAATTTTGGAGGTGGACAACCCTTGTCACTTACGGGTATGAAAAATAGATAGTAGCTGATTCTCAGACCCACTAAATATGCATATAAATTTCAGAAAAATCGGTCAAACCGTTCCAGAAGAATATGGTAATTAACATTGTGACACGAGAATTTTATATATTAGATTAAGTTAACTAACATAAATTAAAAAAAATATTTAGGAAACGTCAGAAGTTCAGATATGATAAGTTATCATAAATATTATATAAATATAAAATAATAATAATGTCATAAATATAAATATAACATTTTTTTTGTTTGATTTAATTTCTACTCCTATAATATCTATGAATAACCTGATAATTAGTTTAGCCATAGAACTGGAGAAACAACCTTTAGATTTATCACTTTTATTAACATGGCACTCCTAAGTTAACATAGTGGATTTATTGATCCAGATATAAGATTAATTTTGGATATACATATTTATGCTCACAATACATGAAACTATCAATGTTATTGTAAGATTGACTCGTTTTTTAAATCGTTATTTTCATTTTATATAACAAATATCAGACAACAAGAAAAAAAATAACAGATATTCTTATTATGTCAGTACTATATAAAAATGTCGATAATATCAAAAACGTAAAAGTTGTGCAGAAGCCTTATTATGAATGGGAAAATAAATTTTATTACTAAAACACCAATAACTGTTTAAAATATAAGGCAATGTTAAAATCATAACAAACATGAGCACATTCAATATTTTCATAAACATATTCCTAATTTGGATTTGAAAACATACAAATTTCTAAAAATATCCGGGGTAAAAGGATTTTTTTATAAAATATAATTTTATTGTGTACTATTATTTATGTTTGTACTATTATATGTGTTTAATTTATATAATATCATGTTATGTATAACTGGTATTTACAAATGAACAAAGCACCTTCTAAACGCTAACATACTTATGTACTTCAATCAGTCAATCGATTTTAAAGAATTTTTATATAGAGGTAGTTGGGGCCCTAGAGATAGGATGCAGTCCACATTTTTAAGCAGGAATAATGGAGGGTGAAAGATTCGTGGGTGGTTGTAGCATGTGAAGGACCTTCTTTTATTGACGAAGAGAATGCACTACGCATACCATTAGCAGGATATGTAGGTTTCACCCTTCCATAGTTAGTTTTCTGTCGAGCCAAATTGGCCGTTAACTAGGAGGGAATACATACATAACACTCCCAGCTTTCCAAGAGGGTTCAAATTTTACCCTTGTTTAATAATATACGGTTGGCCAATATCAACCTTCCGCTTTTTTGCTTTTTATTCAATGCTTTATAAAAAGTGATCAGATTTAGTTCAAATATGCGCCGTTTTATTCGATAATCTGTTTTCATCTAGACTTCAACTTCATAATACCCACCTCGTAGAAGCTCATCTCCTTATTTGCGATGAACACGGACAGCCACTTTTTACAAGTCTCTTTTGTGTTCAACTTTACACCACCAAGGGTGTTCGCCGTGGACAGGAACAGGTGGTAATCACTTGGCGTTATGTCCGGGCTATAAGTGGATGCGATAATACCTCCCATCCGAGCTCCTGTAGCTTCTGACGAGTCATCAACGAAGTGCGTTGTCCTGGAAAACTTTAAAATAGCGCGAACTTCGGCGTTAGTACACGTCTTGTCTGTTTACACGTCTATAACTTTTGAACGCAATATTCAAAGTAATGCATAGCGTCGTTTTGTCCAAGACCTTTCAAATGATGTATAATATTGCCAGCTACGAGCTCTGTAGTGTTTTGTAGATAGGCGTGAAATTCAAAAGACTAGACGGCGGAAGGGAGATATTGGCAAACTTTGTATAAAGCTAATCTTATACGCGATCCAAGAGTTAGTGTGCAATTTGGGTAAGACCGTTGAAGCATTTAAGGAGCTCGAAATACACATAGGAGTATATTGGAGTAATATAAATATTCGGTATAAAATCGTGTCGTCGCCTCCCAGGTAGCTTATGTTGAGATGGTTTCATCGGGGTCACGTTCCCAAATCAGCCACTCCTCCTCTTTCCGATTCATGACGGCATCGCAGAAGCTCGCGAAAGCATCTCACGGTCCGTTTGTGTCGCTCTCCGCCCTTCTCTCGATGACAGCGGGTCGCGCTGCCCACGCCGGGCAAATGTCGTGAGTATGATGCGTTCTTCTCGCTAGACCTTACATAGGTAGTGCACGAAGTACCCATGACTGGTGAGGACCTGGATGACAGGTAAAGTGGACGCCCCAGTCACCGTTGCGACCACAACCGAAGGACAAACAAAAAACGTCTACTATAACGTATGTATGTCTATCTTTCAAAGGTGGGTTACTATAAACGTTTACACGGTAGCTATGTGTTTGCGCCGTGGATGAGCCAAAAAGCAAGTTTTATTTAAAAATATTTATTAAAACTAAGATTACGAAACTACAAAATATAAGTCTGTGCTATTCAGAGCGTAGAGTCCGAATCTACCTTACAATATCAAATTAATTCTAACTTAACATTCCTAAGAACTATGCAACTCGATGTTCCCGTGAGAACGCCGACGTCAGTATAAAGATCGGGCGGTAATACAACTTGTTTATGAGCTTCTTTATATTACCTAGTATTAGTCTCACGTCAATATCGCACCCAATCAGTGTTTCAAGTTCACAGCAGCAATGACACTTGCTAAGCTTCGACGCGAATACATGAATTGATAATTTCCTCTACTATTTCCGTAATAAATTTTATGAATGTTTTATCTCTGCACTCGGGAATTTTGATTCAGAGGCAATATGAATTAGAGGTAAACGGAAACATAATATTACACTGGCGACTACGTGTATATCATGAAACAGTATACAAATTTGATAGTTGTTCAAAGAGTTATGTAACTATTATTTGTCTATTAACTTTTGTTTTTTTTTTTGTTAGAGGAGCTAGAATAGACTAACAATGATAGTATGGAGAAAAATTACTTTATAAATAATTCAAATTATATTAGTTGAGCCGAGCAACTTCGTCTGTATTACATAGCTTCAACCAGCGACTTCTCTCGCGTTCATTTCGATTTTTACAAAATATAATATGGCATATAGCCTTTCTAATGTACTCTCCAACATTGAAATAATTTTTCGAATCCGGCTAGCGGTTCCTGAGAATAGCGTGTTCAGGCAAACAAACAAATTCTTCAGCTTTATAGTATTAGTATAGATAACTGAATAACCCTTAAGAGGGCGAATCTTAAATGCGACTTATGATAATCGCAGAGATTCTTTAAAGGAATTTTTAATACGAACAATTTTCTTGTTCTTGATTTGTGCCTAACTTTCTTTGCTAATGCAGCGCACACAGTGGGAGCACTCAAGAGGAATGATTTTTCCGGTTTTTGCATACATTTAAATTCCAATTCTATTGATAGCAGCGTGGTCCTACAACTTTCTTTATAAAATGGGTTATCTGACATCAAAAAATTGTTCATTTAAACCAGTAGTTTCCGAGATTACCACGATGAAGTTTCTACAAACTAAATAAACCTTCAATTTAAACTAGCTAATATAGATATAGATAAATTTTATGCATGTTAAACCCTATATTATACAGGATGTTACATTGCTGGTTTTTTTTTCAGTAGTTTTTATGAAATTATCATTTCATTTAGCTGTACAGACATGATGGAGCGTAAATAACTCTAAAAAAACCTTTTAAAAATATGAATTTTTTATAGTCACGATAGATTTTTTTTCCGTCCCATCATCAAAGGTATCATAACTACTATCACCCGTTTTACGTCTTCGGGAGTAGTCTTCAAACACCCTGTATATAATACAATAATTGCGATAGCACTCATTTAACGGAAATCGATAACCAGTATAATTTGTTATTTCCATAAAAGCAGTCCGGTAGCAAAATGAGAGTTAAAAAATATTTTTTTTTATTACAACTTACTTTAATATTATTATTTCATAAAGTGTATAGTGATAAAAATAGTTTAACGTTTGTTATTGACGATACCGGTTCTATGACAACAGAAATTAGTATGGTGAAGGAGCGGACAAATGATGTATTTGAGGCTGTATTAAAATCGAATGCTTCTTTAATTGATAATTTTGTTCTGGTTACATTCAATGATCCCGGTGAGTTAAAAATATCAGCTAAGAAATATTTTCTAGGCACAATAATCTATATACATACTAGATGACCCGGCCACGCGTTGCTTTGGCTAAGGTTTTTGTTATATTAGATTGTAATTAGTGAGCGTTATTATTGTAACGTTTGTGCTTTTAACACAGTGCCATCCATTGAATACCTACTCAAATGAGTTAACAGATATTGGCATGTGTTAGAATCGTTCGGAGCTAAAAGATAATTTTAATTCTCAATTATGCAAATTATAATTCACAATAAAATAATATTGCGACTAAAAATTGATAAATAAACTATCCTATCTTTTAAGTTAGAGCATGGCACTGGTTTTAAAGAAAAAAAAATGTAAATCGGTTCAGTAGCTTTGGAGTTCATCCCGGACAAACAACCTGACACATAATTTATATATATTAAGTTAAAAAATCACTAAAACCGTATGTATCTGTACATTCAATGAATTAAAGAGCGATAGAACTCATAAACGTATTTTTTACATTTTTCGTTTGTCTGTCTGTATCTACAGGCTTACCTCCAAAGTATAATGCAAAATATTTTCAAATAAGAATATTTTTTCTTATTTTTCTATACATATAATTAATTAGTGGTAACCGTGTCTGTACATAACATAAATTTACCCAAAAATAATATATAGGCATCTATCAAACAAAATTAATATAAACAGGAGCGAGGCCGCGCGCAAAAATTAGTATGGAATATTGCAGTAATTAGAATACAATAACAAGTTTTTTTCAGAGGTAATATTACGAACTAATACGAGGGACAGAAATGAATTCAAAACCAAGTTAGCTGAGATTAATGTAGACCTTGGTGGAGACTGTCCAGAACTGGCAATGTCTGGGATAGACTTGGCAATTGAGAATAGTTTACCAAATTCGTTCTTTTATGTTTTCACCGATGCCTCTGCCAAAGACTATTATTTATATGATAAGGTTCAACGAAAAGCACTGAAGAAATTCATACAGGTTATTAAAACTTCTCAAGATTCTATTTATGTATTAATTTTAAGTATTAAATAATATCAGTTCTCCCATTTAATAATTAATCCTCAATTTTAGGTAACATTTTTATTAACCGGCGCCTGTGAAGAAGGTGAAGATGATGATAAATACAAAGCTTTTCTCAATTTAGCAAAAAGCACCGGGGGTCAAGTATTCAATATAGAAAAGCAACAAATTTATGATGTAACTATAAAATAACTTACTAGCACTGCCCGACGGTTTCAACCGCGTTAATGTTTTAAATTTACAAGTTTAGAGTTAGTCGTGATCAAAAAGTAACCTAATGCTTTAAAAATTGTCTGACGTTAAATGGAAATGTAATCAAAATCGATAACGCATTTCATAAATAAGTCAAAACAAATAGACAAACAAAATATTAAAATTTGTCACGTCTTTTATGTACAGAGCTAAACTACATATACAGTTTGTTTGTTTTTGGACTGCTCCCGAAAACGAAAACAGGTGATAGGAGTTATGACACCTTTGATGATGGGACGGAAAAAAATTCGATCCTGACTATAGTAGTCGAGTTTTCATAAAGATCTTTTATAGTCAACAAAAAAGCAATATCAGAGCTTAATATAAATTCACACTAAAAAATTTTCTAACTTATTCAAGCATTATATAATTGCAGATTTTGAATTATATAATTGATACAATAAAGGATAACAAAATGCCGTTGTATCATCAGAACTTTGCGCCAAAATTGGAAGAACAGCAATTTGAAGTGAGTTAAATTTTAATGTTATATAATATTATGCGTATGTTAGAGAAATTATTTATAAATAATGAAATACTTTTTTCTCTTCTCTAACATCTTATACGCTTATTTATCTTTTTATGAGTGATAATATTCAGTTATTTATTTATATTTACATGTTTTCATATGTTTTTCAAATTGTGACAGTGATATATTGAAATTAATCTCTAGTTTTCAGTGGACAGCAAAATAATAAACTTAACTCTTTCTCTCACTGGGACATCTCCGAAATTATTTATTACTGACTCTAATGGGAAATACATTAACGCTGAGGAAATTGTCAAAACGAATAAAGTATCTGTACGTATTGCTACAATGAACGTTGTTTTTACTGAATAATAATCACAATTGATAACGCTTAGGGGAAACCAGTACGATTATTATGTCTATTTATATATATACGAGTGTAAGAATGTAATGTTTCGATGTTTGACATCGCTAAACTGGGGAACTATTTGGCAAAGTCGAAGTTACGCGGATTAATCATCAATATTGTTTTGTTGTACGTTGGCTGAGCTCACAATTGAGAGTTATGGCTAGAGTTAATTAGAATCTTAAGATTAGTTAATAATTACTATATGTTATTAATTAATACTTTATGTTAGTTAGAATTCTATTAAATTGCGAAACTGTAATAATGGATTTTTTGAAATATATAAATAGATAACATTTTAATTGTTTACACTTCTCAAGTGCATAAAACTTCGTCTGTCTGTTATAGTTTCCATAGCTATAGTTACTATTGTTACAACTAACTGCATTACTAAATATAAACATATTTCCTTCAGATACTTAAAGTTAACCTCGAACCTGGCAAATACACAGCTCATATTGAAGGTTTAAGTGCATCTAATCTTGTAATAAAAGGATCCTCAAAAATTTCCTTGCAATATGGATTTTCAAGCTTTTCACCGACTACAAAAAAAGATACTGTGCCGAGACCCGTAGCAGGTTTGTTCAGATAAAAAAATAAATAAAACGAGCATCGTCGGGCCTGTTGGTTTAAGGGTATAAAGCGTGTCATATATATAAAACCATTCCTTAGCCTAATGAGTGTTTTAGCCAGTTATTTACTGAGATGCTGAAATGAAAAATAATTAAAATATGTTATGTGTTGTGTAAAAAGAAAATATGTATTAGTTTTTAGCCTCAGTTATTTATCCCAAATATTATATTGCAAAATTAATTTATTACACACGTTGATTGCAAAGTTTTTGTAATACGAGTATTTTATATTACAATGTTACTGTTGAACTTTTCTGAAAAACGACTGCACGGCTTCACTACTCAAAACATTTTAGGCTCATGAGAATTTTTGCAAAAAATAAACACATTTCACATGTATGTTTCAAAATTATTTTAAGGGAAAATAATATATACTTAATAGCAATAAATTTTGAACATTAAACAAGTTACAAGAAACAAATATTGTCTGGGAAACCGTTCTAATGTGGAAAAGTTTGAACATTATATTTAACTAGCCTCAGCCAGCAGCTTCGCCCGCGTTCATTTCGATTATTACAGTGTGGGTTACAGTATTGGACTTTTAGTAAGGATCCCCTTTAAAAAAATATATAATTCTAAAAATATAGTCCTTTCTCGATAAATTTTTCAAAGCGGACCAGCGGTTCCTGAAAGTAGCGCGTTCAATAAATAAACAAACAAACTCTTCAGCTTTATAATATTAGTATCGATTTTACTTAATAATTTTGTACCTGAATGCGATATATAAATTGTTGACATCTGAATGAAGCCAATGTACTGCTTTTGCGTTCCAAAACGGTGCTCTAAATTACACTCAATAACGTTCAACTTCTTTTGAACTATCTTCTAATATATAAAATTCTCGTGTCACGGTGTTCGAACTTGAACTCCTCCGGAACGGCTCGACTGATTTTCGTAAAATTTTATATGCATATTCAGTGGGTCTGAGAATCGGCCAACATCTATTTTTCATCCCCCTAAGTGATAAGGGTTGTTCACCCTTAATTTTTTTTTTTTTAATTTTTGGACGAATGTTTTTTTTCATTTTTTTAAGATACAACATATAAAATTACATATAACCCCCAATTTCCACCCCTCTACAGTCAACCCCTAAATATTTATGTGGCAAAACGACGTTTGCGGGGACAGCTAGTAATGTTATAAAAACTTTTATAATTGCAGATGGAGAAACATACATTTCTGTACAATTGAACGACGAAGATGGTGACGTGAAACTTGAATCTGTTAAATTATTTGATATGAATAATAATTTAATAACTGAGAAGAAACTTCACATTGTCAATAAAAAGGAAAAATTCTATGCGACAGATATACTGCCGTCTCCATTAGATTTGTTCAGAATATCCGTAACTATATAACATATTGTACGATTATAAGTGTAATAAAGAAATTATGTTAATGTCTATTTTAATTTTACAGGTAAATGGTAAAGTAGCAGGCACTAATGAAAACCTCACAAGAAATACTTCAACAGCTGTTGAACCTTGGCATAAAAATACTGGTGATTTTATTTTATCAACTATCGCTTTGTCTATTGTATCTTTTACCTGAGGAATTTAATTGCAAATTGCCTATCCAAAAATTTCCATTTTCCTCAATATAAAATAAAAGTATATTACAAGTATTCAATATTTAATATTATATAATAAAAATATTGTTTCATATACATTCATAGATATTGTGTCTTAAATATTAAATCGTACATTTTTAGGGACCGAAGAGGTAGAAGAATTCAAGCCTGTCATAGAAGAAATAAAGATAATGAATCAAGAAAAGGGTTTAAATATAAAAGTTATATGTAAAATAAAAGGATATCCAGAACCAAACATTATTTGGGCTGACGAAGGTGGATCGATTATGACCGGAAAGGTAACTAAATTGTATATGTTATTATTTCTATGAACCTAAAACCCAAACTCGAAACCCGCCTATAAAGTATTTATCCGACCTATACAGGGTGTTGGGGATAGCTCCCGAAAACGAAGACGGATGATAGCACTAACGACACCTTATGATTGGACGGAAAAAAATCGATCTGGTTTAAAAATATATATTTTTAAAACTTTTTATTAGCATTATTTACATTCCTTCATGTTAGTACAGCTAAATGAAACAATAGTTTTAGAAAAAATACCTTACTTTACTAAAAAAAAGGACCAGCAATGAAGTATGATAACAAAAACTGCTGGCCTAACATGATGGAGCGAAATAACGGCACTAAAACGTTTTAAAATATGATTTTTTTTAGTCCATTATCAAATGTGTCGTTAGTATTATCATCCGTCTTTATTTTCAGGAGCAGTTCTCTGCCACTCGTTATAAATTCAGATTTAATTTTGAGATTACTCATCACTGACTGTCAGACAACAAATTTGAAAGTTGTCTTGATGTCATAAGGTTCGATGTCACTAAAAGACACAAAAAATTTGATTATTATGTATAGTTAGACAGTGTTCTTTTTAAATTAGTTAGTGATAGAATCAAATTAATAAATGATGTGTAACATTCAAAAGAAATATTTCAGACGACAGCTCAAGATATATCATATTTTATAAGCATTCTTGAGGTACCCAGTAACAAAGATGGTACTTACACTTGCGTAGCAAAGAATGTCAAAGGATTTGGACATGGTGTCATAGAATATAAATCTCCAGATGAAGCACCGGAAATCCATAAATCTGTCACAAAATATTATGTAAAGAGAAAACAAAGTCTGGATCTGGATTGCAGGTAGTTTTAAAATATTTGTATATAATTGTTATGATGTTTGATTTTTAAAAAGCGTTCTGTAATGTTCATACATCTAACATTACATTTCTTCTAAAAAATTAGTTTAAATATAAAAGAAACTACCTAATCCATTCCACCTTCAAAACGCCTTAAGAGCAACGAGGTCGCCTGTGACGTCACTATGGAGTAAATGTAAATAAAAATGTATATATGTAATATATACATATATTTATTTATATAATGAGATGTGTGCATAATTTGAAGTTAATTCGTAACTAATAATGCAAAAACTTTACTGAGAGTAGAGGGTGCGAAAGTTTTTTTTCACAAAAGGATGTAAAGATGAAGTCTGAAGTGACGTAATTCGCTTAAAATAATCAATAATCTCGCTAAGATTAGTGACACAATTACGTGTTTTGAAATCCAATGTTTGTGCTTTATTCATTTAATTTCATGATTCTTAATTACTGATATTATACTTTTGTATCATTCGGGCCATGGTGTTATATCGCTCGTCTACCTAAAGTATCTTAAAAGGCAAGTATCACATCAGCGGCTAGCGATATGCGAAATACATGTCCTCCTTCGTCAAAAAAGTCCTGTTGTATCATAACAACAGCATAAATAAATATATTATTCTTCGCGGTTTGTATACATCTTGAGTGTTGGAGAAAGGATGTTGCGACTTGTTTTGTACAGGAAATCGATGTGAAGTTCTAATTTCAGATAAACACAGGAGAGCAAGCATCCTTCGGCTATCACTGATCTTTAATCCGCTGTTATTCATTGCGAGCTTGTTGGATGGTCTACAATACGCACAAATATTTTTTTAGTGTATAGACACTGAGATACATTATATGCTTTATATATGTTACAGAATTACAAAAGGGAAACCGATACCAACCGTTAGTTGGTATTATAAACGAGATAAAGTTAATAAATTTTTAAAATCGGGTTCCTTATACCACGTAGATAATTTAAGAATATCAGATTCTGGAATATACATATGTGAAGCTAAAAATTCTAAGGGCATCGTTACATCAGAAACAGAAGTAATCGTTCAATGTAGGTTATATCTTAATTATAAAACCGAAATAACTTCTTTAAATTTTGTATGTAACACTTGAAGTTAATCAAGATTTATTAAGTCACTTTTTAATGTCAGTTAAAGTCCGACGATCTGAGGTTCACTCAATCGTACGAGCAGATGACAATTTATTCACGTAATTTTCTATCTATAAGCGATGATTTCGAAATTTACTGAGAGAACCTACAATAGGACCATTAGAAGCTTATATTTACTCTTTATCCTGATCTCTGATACTTTTTTGTTCTCGTTGCCGGTGTCTACACACTGTGACCTTTCCTAGAATATCAAATAAAATACTTTTTTTTAGACAAACCACACATCACTTTGACAAAGAAAACAGTAAACGTTGAAAAGGGCAAGATTGTTGTTTTGCCTTGTCCAGCAAATGGGATGCCGGCTCCATCAGTACAATGGTACTGTAATGGAAAAGAAATCATGTCTGGGGGAAGACACCGCATTACTAAAGATTATTCATTACGGTTTGTACTTGAAAAGTGACTGTTTATATTTCTTTATTTACAAATTTTGAGATTCCAGTAATATTTTTACGTCTATTTGATGCCTGCGTTCTTTTTATAGTTATCTGAATGTTGAAATGCTTTGTTTTAGTTTTATTGGCATGTCCCAAGACATTGGCACCTATAAATGCACAGCTTCAAACTTTCTCGGATCTGATGAAATTGAAATTGACTTGGATATTTCTTATTTCAGTAAGTACTATTTTCTCTAAACAATACGGAAAATATGTATAGCAACAATCTTTAGTTGCAGAAAACTGTTTTTATTTTGGTTGGTTTGGGCGTAAATCATCGACAGAATATATTCATATGCGATATAGTCGAAATTTTGCCAAGACGTTTGCCGCGGTGTATATAAAATATCAGATAAGATAAACTTGAAATTAATTTACACTTGTCTAGTATGAATTATGATGTTTATACGAGTTTCATTGTGCACTTAGTACCTGCAACGATACAAGCCCCAGTAAATAGGTTGTTCGAATTGGAAATTCGTAAACCTATCAGTTTGGATTGTAAAGTAGAAGGATTTCCAAAGCCAGATGTTCGATGGACATTTCATCCATTTGATAAGACATCCACGACTAGAACACTACGGTACGTATTATTTTTATAACTTTGATTCACTTAACATGACGTAATGGTTTCATGGACAAAAAGTAGCTACACAAGTAAGAACAAAATTATAAAAAGCTCATTTGATAACTAAACCAAGATTTGGGCTAGAGCCAATAGACGATTATTCTGGATAGTTTTCTAATTTGTAGCTAGGGTGTACTTTTAAAGTGAATGAAAGCGAAAAATATAGTCACAAAAAGGATTGTCCCATAAAAAAGTTTCTGTAAATTGATTTTGTAGTAGCATATAGGTGTCTTGAAAAAAGCCATGTTTTAGCTACGACTTAGCTTTCAGTAAATCCAATTATAATTTTGTCATTCAAATTACATGTACAAAGTTATAGTGCCATGTATTTAGAAGTAGCAGTTTCTTTCTTTCATAACTCACTTGCTATTTCCCTAGTAATATTAATGATATCGCTTTTAAAAATATTTATATGACATCATATCAAAAGGTTTTTTATTTCAGAACTGATAGAAAAGATAATACTTTTGCACTGGAGCATCTTGGCGTCGATGACTCAGGCTACTACATCTGTTCAGCTAACAATAGTGATAAAATTGTAAACATTTATTATGAAGTTTATGTTGAAGGTATTATTCCTATAACAATATAAAAGTTTTGCTTTGTTGATATAATTTTTGCAGTATGGAACTTGATAATAAACGAACTATATTTTTATTTATGTTACACCATTTTATTTTTAGCTGCACCTTGGATTGTTTCTGGCCTTATTTCTAATAAATTAACCGCTGTAAAAGGAGATATTTCGTTAAAAATCCCTTGCAATGCTTATGGCAGTCCCAAACCTGAAATTAATTGGACAAGAAACGGCCGCTCACGACTTTTGGGTAAGTTAATTTTTCCAAGTTTTGATTACGATTTTTTATATCGAATGCGAATTTCAATAATTTGTTTGTATATATTATAAATTTAAAAAGGGTTAAATCTATGACACGTTTAATAGAAAAAGTATACTGTCGTTAAAATAAGTATGTATAGAGTAATAACTTTCAACATTGGATAACCCAAAATTTATATTTTTTGGATCATTCGTAAACTGCCTTTATCTATTTTTGAGAAACCTAAAATAGTTAAAGAAGTGTGTATGATCTAGAAGACGCGTTACCAACCTTAAGACCTTAGCCATAAGATATCATTTTAACGTTGTGACTTTTTGCTGCTGGCCTTGTTTATTTTTATTTCGAGTATTCGGAAATTCATAAACAAAAACAAGCATAGCACTTGACAACTTTTCCATCTATCATCTGCGTTACAGTTCATCATATAATAATTCAAAATTGCTTAATAGCACTATTATTATTAATAATTATATTGATAACCTATAATTAATCTAAGAAGAAAAAGTATTTAGTGTATACCTTAAACTGTTTCAGGTGATAAAAATGGAACTCTCATTTTAAGGAACATAGACAGCACTATGGCGGGTGTTTATACGTGTGTTGTAACTAATAAATATGGAACTGCTAGGGAATTCTTTGAAGTTGAAGTCCTTGGTAACAAATTTTATATTTTTGTAAACGATGCTACATAATTAATGTGCGACGTACCAACGCGACCCATTTGAATTATATTTTATTATATCAATCGACAAAAGACCAGCTAAGCATCTAAAACGATAATTATTTCAGTATATATAGACTTATGTATGTTTCCAGTAAAATATTAATCTAATATATAAAATTCTCGTGTCATGGGGTGCGTAATCGAACTCCTCCGAAACGGCCCGACCGAACCTTATGAAAATTTATATAGTTATTCAGTAGGCCTGAGAATCGGACAACA
>JAOSYY010024317.1:0-10291 GCA_025727935.1 Hebomoia glaucippe
TGACTATAAAAAAGTCATATTTTTAAAACGTTTTTTAAAGTTATTTACGCTCCATCATGTTTGTACAGCTAAATGAAATGATAATTTCATAAAAAATACTGAAAAGAAAACCAGCAATGAAACACACACACACATATATATATTTGTATATACCAATAATTCTTTTCTCATCTATGCATATAATTAATCAAATAAAAAAAAAATCAAAAAATAATATGAAGACCAATTGAAAGTATTTAATAGGTTATCTATATTTTATGTAAACGATTCAGCGGTTTAGGCGTGAAAACCTTACAAACAAATATTCACATTTATAATTTTATATTAAACGTTTATGAGTAATCGAGTCATTGCTCGGAAAACAGGTGGCTATGACGAATTTACGAAGAAAACAATGTATTGAATCGGATTTGCTGACGCTACGTTTTACGAACGAACTCCGGCGGTGGTCTGCTGACGGTACGTTACGAGCATTTTTCTTTTACTTAGTAATAATTATGATTCCAATAATCGCACATGAATTCGACAAACTTTCTCATATTTAAATGGACTTTTTCAATGGAAATTACCATATGGTTTACCTTTAAGACCATTTATTGCAGGAGACGTATCTAACCTTAAAACGTTCCAAGTGATCTAGTCATGGAATATTGCATTCCGATTCTGGCTAGCGAAAAAAAAGCTAGATTTTTGATTCAACTGGATCATAAAGTCCAACAATAATTTTGAAAAAACTGTGAACTTTAATCACACATACAATATTAACAAAACAGTTGTACTAGCGTCTCCTAGTTGCGTATGAATCAGACACATTTTTGTGTCTGTTCCTTTCTTTTGTAGTCTATAAATAAAAATAATATCTTCCTATTTCTGGATGTTGATGGGAAACTATATTTATAATTTGTTTAGTCTTATTTATATCTAATTTCATCAAAATCAGTTCAGCACATGCGTAGATAGATGCTCATTACTTTGAATATTATAAATTCTTTTAAGTTATTCGTTTTTTGACGTTTGTTAAACAGAAAAGAAACTAAAACATTTTGAAATACTTCTTTTAAATATGTTCTAATGTTATGAAGCTGAAGAGTTTGTTTGTTTGTTTGAACGCGAATCTCAGAAACTGCTGGGCCGATTTGAAAAATTCTTTCAGTGTTGAAAGTACGTTTATTAAGGAGGAATTAAATTATATTTTCAAAAAATCTTGACATATCTCTATGGAAAAACGAAGTTTGCTGGATAAGCTTAATTTATATCAACATATTAAAATAAAATCGAAACTACAAAATTATATAATAATTATTAAATGTTTCGTAATCATTGACCGTGACAAAGAGATTTGTTTTTTATGTCGAGAAATGGGTTCAAATAATTGTCACGTAACAATTAGTCTAAGAGCTGCTGATATTTCTCACTCTTCTATTATTTTGTCGCTCATATATTTAATTTATCAATTAGGTTACTTATAAAATAGATTTAAAAGTAAAATACAAAAATAAAATAGAATAAAAACCTAATCTAGAAAACCACCAACAGGGGAGCTTGGCCCAAGCTACCGATGGTTAGGGCCGCAGAGAAAGAAACCTTCTGACAATGCGCGCTGTGTCCAGGAGTACTGCCTTTTGCATCTGTCCCTTGAACCAACCATCTAGCGAGAGACTTTATTTGTTGGTCAAGACTCTTCGCTATTAGACAGTTGACTATTATACTAATTATTACGTTGTACCTGAAATCCCGAGGGTTGCCAGTAAAAAAAAAACTTTTTTTTTTATCCATACAAATAATTATCTACTATTCAGATGAGAATTTCTATATATACTCCCTAGTCACAATTGGTGTCATAGCCGTTCTGTTGTAATGTTCGAATTTTTGTTTAGTTTTTATTTTCGCCCATGACAAGTGTTTCGCTAGTCTGAAAAAACAGGATTTAAGACTCTTAGACTATCAGCAATCAGATAGCCATTGCTACAGGGTGTTACATAAGTCGCGATTGTCGAGCAACGTTGCAAGTAGACCGGAACGCAGGCTTATATACATGGTGGTAAGATTAATTCAAAATAGACTTAAAGATAATAATGTATGTCATAGATGGGAAAGTGAAGTGCTATGCGCTTTTCGATTTCAGTCTATGAAATTCTGAATACTCGAAATAAAAATAAAATAAGACTTTAAGTGGCAACGCGTCTTCTAGATCTACTGATCTTGGAAGTGCGTTAGAAATCGCTTAATATAAGTGAACTGTATGCACGTTTGCCTTCTTATTCCATAAAAAAAATCCACAAATACACGTATAGATTTTAATCTAAGCATTTCAAATGCTTTAAATGAAATTAACTTATAGAAAGTACATTTAATAGTAACTAAAACTTGTGAAAAATATTACTTCTATGATTAAATTAACAACGATATTGCGTACTTAAAAGTCTTTAGTCTATGTTAAAAATGAATACCAAATTACAATTACAATTTAAGAGACAGTTGATAATAATAAAAATACAAAATTTAATATTATATTGATTTAATTATTCGATCTAGGTTATGATACTAAGAATGTTAAAAAAATGAACCACCTGTATAAAGGCTATCTCCGTGCAACCAGTTTTACGCAAGAGCGTGGAAAATGGCCAGAGTCGATCACTTCCTACACGACACAGCTACTGTCCCACTTTTGGGAATCGTTTATTTTTGCTAATTTATAAGGTTCTCGGTTGACTAAACAATTTTTGGCTACATTCACTTTGGTTTTTTGCAAACCCTTTTTATGTCTAGCACTCGAGTGATAGGTATTTTGGACAAAGTATTCGAATATGGAAGTATGTTAAAAACAATTACGGACCTCCCAGTACGCTGGAGCCTACAACGGAAAATTTTAAGAAGCAGCAAATATGGTCTAAAACTTTCTTTATATTTTGTATAAAATTTACTAACGCCAACATGAAATTTTAGAATTATTAAAAGAAATTACTAAAACGATCGCCTTTTTTGACGTGCGAGAAATGCAGTGGTCATACCTCTGGCTGCGTATGTGGGACTCGCCCTTCCGTAGTTACTCTGCTGACAAGCTACTAAGGCTCTTTAGGAGATAATACCCCCTAAAACCTCCCCGGCATTCAAACAAAGATACCCTAGTCATGTTAAAAATAATGAAAATCTGGTTTTATTTTATTCATTGCAAAAATATTCACGATTATAAATTCCCAATGCAACGCAATTACCAAAAACTTACTACTAAGTTACTAACTAATATCAATAGTCTAATAACACAACTCCAAATATCAGAATTGTGAATTCAGTCAAGGTACCACAAAAAATAAAATAGAGGACAGAATAAACAATCAATTATTGATAGAATTTAATTAATATGACTGCGAATTATCGTATTAAAATTCAGAGGAAAATGAGGGCGGAAATACTTGATGGTTAAACATAGTTTAATTTTCACTAATTACTAGTATCCAAGTCCGGTTGGACTGTCACAAGCGGGAAAAAATCATTCTAGAAATCACTGGACGTTTATACAATTTAAAATTGTTATTTTAGAAACAGTTGAATATCTAATATACAAAATGCTCGTGTCACGGTGTCTGTAAAACGGCTCAACCGATTTCCGTGATATTTTATAAGCATATTCAGTAGATCTGAGAATCGGAGGATATCTATTTTTCATCCCCAAAATGTTAAGGGTGATTCACCCCTAAATTTTTAACTGAAAAATTTTTTTTCTTTTTATTTATTTCTGATACAGCTTACAAAAATACAAACAAGCTTAAATTTTCAGCCCACTTCAATCAACCCCTACTTTTTAACCACAAATTAAATATATATTTGTGTGTCTGTGTGCAGATTTGCTCCTTCCATCGCCCGATAATAAGTTGTATGAACTTTTTAATCACAGATTATCTTAATCGTATGATAGATGACGTCATACATAGAATTTAAAAGAGAATATCTCCAATGAGTGAAATTTTTCATTAGGTTTTCATAAAACTGTATATATGTGATGTATATCATAGATAGAAAAGTCGTGAATACTCGAAATTAAAATAAGGCTGGCAACAGAACGTCACTAAATAAGATTTAATGTAATATGGCAACCTTAAGGTTGGCAACGCGTCTTCTAGATCTACTGAACTTGGAGGTGTCCATAGGCGACAGGAATCGCTTATTGTAAGTGAACTGTAATCTCGTTTACCTATCCGTCGCATAAAAAAATATGTCTGTAATAGGCGAGTATGAAAGTAGCAATGGGTGTTGGGAACGAAAACAGTTTGCTCTAACCTAACCTAACCTAACCTAACCTAACCTATGGGAAAATATGTATAAATATATGATTTCGAATACTCGTAATAAAAGTATAAGGCCGGCAGCACATTGTCGCAAAAAATTAAACATGATGTAAACATGATATGACTAAGGCCCTAAGATTGACAACGCGCTTTCTAGATCTACTAATCTTAGAGGTGTAACAAAAATCGTGTAGGTGAACTCTAAGCTTGTTTGCTTTCCTATCGCATAAAAATAAACAAAAAAAAACGAACAACGGCCAGTTGTCTGTCCATCGTTGCCTTTCGACACTTCGGCGTCTTGTGCTGTCTCAAATCAAGAACCTTTCTGCGCCAACGGGGCTTTGGTCTTGCCCACTGTAACTTCAACTTGCCAATCGCCAGCGATTTCAGTTTGTTTCTTCAACGGAAGGTCTTAAAGGTATTAAATTTTCACTTTTTGTCAAACAATTCTCATCGATGCTCCTAGCAATCATAGCCCTAAGTCAGCTATCCAACACTGAAAGATTCTTTCAGTAGTTCCCGAGATACAATCAACCAAACAAACGTCAGCTGTTATACTAACAGGTAGTCCGACGTTTACGATATGGCAGACATATTTCTGTGTCCGTTTTATTTAAAGAGACCTCTGTTGTTACAACTTTGTTACGTATTTTTTAAATTATCTCTATGCTTTTTATTTATGTAGGAGTGACTATAAATAGCCATTGTATATAGTACATTGGCCTCAGTTGCATTATCAGTCATTGCAATTTTTATCGTGCACTGATCTTGCAGTTTTTTCCTGAAGCGCATCGTTTGCATCGCAAATATCTTGATAAGACGAACAAATATCATATTATTAAGATTTTTATCATGCTACAGTTAATAAATTAATATTCGTTAATTACTACTTGTTGTTTCTTCTCCCGAAATCCGGTTTGTGGGACACTGCCTTCCATAGACAAATAAAATATGCTTTTAGTGTATTTGGAGATACCTATTTTTCTTTAAATTTATTTTCTATAAAATACTAGTAGTGTCCCAATAGATTTCAATCGCATCACGATATCTTTATAAATGTCTCGTGTTATTGTGATATGTAAGGTATATTATCGCAGAGTTTCATCAAAATTAAATCAGTAGTTTCGTGAAAGACTAAGAAACATACATGAGTATGTTGTTCAAACTTTTTAAGTGTTATAAACAATATTTATGGAATCAGTGAAGAACATTGGATAATCTATAAAACAAATAATTGAAAGTTTCTCAAGAAAACCTCTAGGTCCAACCCTGAAGACAATTTTAACCAAAATTTAGCTTTCAACTGACTATAGCTGCATCTACTGAAATAATAAATCTCATTACGATCGGTTCTCCGGTTTCGTTGTAAGAAATAAACAAACACACTTGTGCATTTCCAGAATTGATGGAAAAATTTTAGAATCTCAAAAGATATTACTATTAAAATTTGTTATAAAGTTTAAATATTACTTATTATTATTGTAAATTGACTGAAAACAGCTAAATTCGCTTAGGCATTAGCTGACAAATAAACTTTTAAATTAGAGCACTTTACGAACTTTAAAAACAATGATTGTTGTATGTTTTGTGGACAAAGTTATATACGATACGAACGAGTCTCAATCGTAATTTAATTTTATAAATATTTCCTGTAACATGAAACTGTATAGGCATAAAATAAAACCTTATCAAAAGAGCAATGCATTATCTATATGTTATTTTTTCCTGTGTATTTTTACTTTGTTTGATCAAGATATCATATTTTATAAGGGGCTGTTTATGAATTAAAATTAAAATTAAGAATTGTGATTTTTATAGGAAATACTAATACAGCAAACGTCGTTTTGCCGCATAAGTATATAAATTTTGGGGTTATATGTATATATATACGCTAAATCATAAAAAAATATTGTTTAAAAAATAAAAAAAATTAGGTAGACCACTCTTAACATTTAGGGCGATGAAAAATAGATAGTAACCGATTCTCAGACCTAGTGAATATGTATAAAACATTTCATAAGAATTGGTCGAGCCGTTTCGGAGGAGTATGGGAACGAACATAACGACACGAGAATTTTATATATTAGATATATGTATTCTTTGTGATATTCGATTGAAATCAATTGTAGGTGTGGTTAAACATGAATAATAGGTAGTTACTACGTTTTCGTGTTCATGTGTATATCTGTGGCTCAGAAATGAATGGGCCAATATTTATAGTCTTTTGTTTGAAACGCCATAAGATCGTTTGTAACTACAAATCTATAATTTCTGGGATGTTCATAATTTTTTGTATGATATCTTGTTAGACAAAAACACATTCTGATAAATTAGTAATAGTCTTACATATGATATATTTATGGATGTAAGCTATGATATAGTTATAATTATAATTTAAGTTAGTATCTATACAAGTAACTTCAAAGTTAAAGTGGTAAATGAGATCATCAGCCCTTAAGTATACAGATGTATAATTAAGGGTTGAGAAGATAATAATGAATATATTATTACTAACATTACCAATAATATTAAAATTTAACGGTTATATTGGTGCTGCAGAAAACAGCATTATTAAAATTTTCGTATTATTATTTAAAACTAATTTAGTAGCGACATCTATTGTGTTATATAAAAACTATTAAAACATTGAAATGGCTTAACATACATATATTTGTATAAATACTTAAAGCTTAAAATAGATGGCGCTTTTATCAAAAGTTTATAAATTGGAAATAATTTTTTATCTATGTATTGTAAAAATAACAATTACAACAAAATAGTGACGTTATATATTTTTAATCTATGGACTTATTAATATATATTAAAAACACAATTACTGGTTAGGTAACGTTTTGATCAAATGTTTGAGACTGTTATCACTCTGAGAATTGAATTGAAACAGGTTAGTAATTAAAATTACGATAATTTCAAAGTATTATTTATTAATAATTGCAAGCAACGCTTCTATCGCTTCACCACTATTCATGTCTTGATCTGAAGAACTATCGTCTAACATAACTTCTTTCAATGCCAAAGTCCTCAACAAAATCTCCGCTTCATCTTTGCTGTCACTTTCTAAAATCCATTCGTTTATCAAATTCGATAAGTTAACTTCGTCCATAGTTCTGTCGTCTAAATCACCGTATTCTAATTCTGACCTTCGAAAATGTTTTCGAACATTAAAACCAGCTTCCCGAAGTTTCTTTTTTGCTAATTCTATGAACGTAGGCGAACGCAGCGTTTCACGCAACCAATCTTTTATTTTATTCTTCTTACCTTCTACGCGTGCTTTAAACCTGAAATAAAATATTAATTACAATTGCAATAGATTAAAAATGGTCTTTCCATAAAACGCCATCTCGTATTGTATATTGGAACTACAAAGTCTGAAACAAGAAGTATTGTAAATCTAGACTGACGTGAATACGTAAAGTTAACTTTTATTTTTACTAGATGGCGTAAAACATACAATTTAAGTTTAATTTAAAAATGCACAGATTAAATATAGAAAACGACTCCATCTAATTTAATTTAAGACGCAATAAGATTCTTATAAATTATTAATGTCCTTTATAAAAATGACCATTTTATTTTTATTAGTGCATATTTTCAAAACGTTTAGTCACTTTTATCCAGTGTATACATACTTTTGTAACTCTCTCTCTCTCTGTCTTGCCTTATCAATTTTTGCTTTTAACTCTGGTACATTAGACGCCTCGTTCGAAGTGACCGTTGTCTCAACCCATTCAGTAATTTCACTAACCCGGCTATATACTCCTAAAAAAAATATATATAGCAGTGCATAAAACATGGCCGATTTGAAAAACTCTTTTAGTGTTGAATAGTACATTTATTGAGGAAGGCTATAGGCTATATTATATTTTTAAAAAGTTTGGGATCGTTACTTAAAGTCCAATAATGTAACACAAGGTGTAAAAATCGAAATGAACGGGATCAAAGCCCCTAGCAGAAATTATTGTAATTATAAATTATTTGTTATTCTCATAAAGTCTTATATTTTCACATGAAAATTTAAATGGTGAATGGTATATGAAAGGAATGTTTACCTGGCGAGCGCGGGTCTCCACATTGCTTGCCACCAAATGACACGATTCCCAAGAGCACTCCGTCACGCACCGCCGGCCCTCCGGAGTCATGCTGATATAGTTTTATTTATAAAAAGTACTGCTTCAATTTTATAAAATGGCATAAGTTTTATAACATAAATTAAGGTATCTAATATCAGCTGAATAGTTTGTTTATTTTTATATCATAGGAAGGCAAACGAGCATACAACTCAACTAATCTAAGCGATTCCTGTCGTCCTTAGACACCTCCAATATCCTTAGATCTAGAAGACGCGTTGCCAACCTTAAGGTCTTAGCCATATTACATCATTTGTCATTTTGAGTGACGTTCAGCTGTAAGATTTATTTTCATTTTTATTTCGAGTATTCGGAAATTCATAGACTAAAATCGATCTTCACGGCTTTGTATATCCTAGATCCTTCCTCGACAAAAGGACTATCCGACCCTAAAAAAATTTTTCATTTCGAATCAATAGTTCGTGAGCGTGTTTAAACAAACTTCAGTTTTGCAATATCAGTATAGATTTAAAGTTCTAAGAAGGCTCACGTTGCAAGCGTCCTTGCCCCCACTCGCGTACCCCGCGCAGACCATTCTTGGTGTTATGTAAAATCGATAAGCCTTCTGACATTCTTCTAACTTCATCACCGGTACTGGAACGAACCGGAGCCGTTCCGGGATGTGGCCGTAACCAGATTCCTTTGAAACGAAATTCGCAAAATGTTAAGTTGAAGACAGCCGTTTGATAAAAGTTTTTTAAACTTGTCTTGCTTCAATTTGAGTTTGTTTGTCGACAGCAACTGATGTACTGGCCGCGTTGATTTTAAGAATACAAGGAGACACGTTACTAGATATGTTCTAGTGAAAATCCCTACAATTTCGATCCAGCCGATTCAGAGATCAGCTAGAATAAACACACAAACAAAATTACAAATTATGTTCTTTTTAAAATAGTGTATACATTTCCAAATGCATTAAGAAAATACTGTTATTTTTGTATTACAGACAGACACTTAATTCTTATATAGATGATAAAGTTGAATGAAGTCTCAATGCAAAATTTTATTCGAATCGTTAAATCCATTTCGATGATACAAAAGCTGTAAACATTCCTCGCTTGGCATTAGACAATATATTTTACTCACGTCAGTGCTGCCCCACCCAGTTACAATGAGTATATCGTCAGATTTTACGACATAATCCTTTGAGGGTAGATTTAAAACCGCTATGTTCCTCCCAATAGGCATTGGTCTGTCAAGTCGGAGCAAACTGAAATCGAAGTCTGCCTTGCCAGGCGAGTAGTCTTTCGGAAAAAAGACCTGAAAAATGCCGTTTATTGAATAAAGACGAATGCCATATACCGTCAAAGTCCAGTCAAAATCGGTCCAGCCGTTACAAACATCAGAACAAATAGACAGACAAACAAATATTTAATATGATAAATTTCAACTATATTTGTTTGTATAGATTGTCTGCCTATTCAGTAAAAATTATAATTAACACACGCGATAAATGTTTCCGATGTTATCAGCTTTATATAACAAGAAGCTTTAATATAAGCTCGTCTCAAAGCACCCTATATTCTTATTCAGCGCGTTGAAAAGCTTATTAATTTGAAGATCTTCGATAAAATTTATCTTTTTATCTCCAATGACCTTGTTATACGCCCCGTGATTTTAACCATGTTATTTTTATGAAAAACAAAATGAAAATTCAGTATGAATTAATATATTAATACTGGCGAGTTTACTGGAACGAATTCTTTCAGTACTATATTGCCCATTTACTGGGAGGCTATTAGGCTGTATTATATAACACTACGACCATCGGCAACTGAAAAACAATGAAAAAATGGTAGGAAAACGTTAAAAATTTATTCGTTTTGAGAGCTTCCGTCTCGTGCGCTGCGTTAACGGTTA
>JAOSYY010024320.1:3593-14895 GCA_025727935.1 Hebomoia glaucippe
CAGTGTAGCATCTATCTATAAGGTTAGCTTACTATTTCTTAATGGTTATGTTAGGTGTCGCAAACGAAAGTACGCGCACAGCCAATCTATAAATACATAGGAACCGCGTGTCTGTTTATATAGAAAAAAAGAATTTTGTATCTTTTTTGTCTGTCTGTCTGTATGTACAGTCTAATATTACTCAACGTAATTGCAGTTTTCGCAAGTGAATTAAACGTAATTCGTAATAAAGATAATAATTAGGAAACAAAAAAATAATGAAAGCAGGTTATATAACTCGTGTTAGACCGCTCCCGAAAACAGAGAATGGTTATAGTACTCATGACACCTTTGATGATGGTACGAAAAAAAATCGATCCTGACTAAAAAACATCACATTTTTAACACGTTTCATTACCGTTCTTTCGCTCGGTTTACCTGTTTTCGTTATCATGCTTCATTGCTGGTTCTTTTTGTTTGGTAATATATTTTTTATGAAACTATCGTTTCATTTAGCTATCATATACTCCAAAGGTGGATGGAGCGTAAATAACGCTAATAAAATGTTTTAAAAATATGTTATTTTAAAATCAGGATTGGATTTTTCCGTCCCATCATCAAATTTGTCATTAGTCGTCATGTCTACATTTTCAGGAGCGGTCCCCTAACACTCTGTATATGCAGTAATTGTTTTATGAAAATTGTAAAGTTCCCTCAACACGCCATTGTTCTTCGGTCGCTGTGCGAATCATTTGTTTTGCATGCTGTGTGTATAATGAATATTCCGCTGTTTGTGGCAGAGAGTAGGATTAACCACAGGGGTGAAAATGCGATAGGTCAAAGATATTATAGCTAGAGAAGAAATGCCGATCGCTGGTTTCATCTGATACAATTTGTGGAGACCGCTGCAAAAATAATAGCTCGCGATAATACGAATAAACGTGATGAGGACGTATCACTTAAAAAAAATATTTTTAGGTAATCTAGGGACAAAGTGATGAAATCATATCTGTTTACTTTAAGATTTTTAGTATAGGCTAGTCTGGTAGTCCCAATCCTTACTTCGTATGATAAATGTTATTCTTATAACGACTTTTTACCCGCGGCTTCACTAGCGTACCTGACGATCTTGTCAGCCAATTTTAGTTGGATACCATTTAATATTTTTATAGTAACTTTTCCCTTGACATCAGATTTCAATATCACAATGATTATATCCGAGATAAGGTTAGGTGTTTTAAATTCAAAACTACGTCATTTTTTTTGTAGAACTCAACTTGTACATACAGACAGCAGACAAAAATAATGTATTAAGAATTATAAAATGTGGTTTACGCGGTTTGGAGATAAACTAGTACAGACAGACAAAACAAAACAATGTTTTGTGTTTTATTGCTCTTTTCTAAGCTCATAATATTGTTTTGATAAGTTCGCGGTTTCTATTCGTTTAAGACTAGTTTCTGCCAGAAGTTTCCCTCGCGTTCATTACGATTTTTATTCCTAGGTTTACGTTATTAAAGTTAGTATGTATCCCTAACTTTTTTGAAAATTTAATATAGCCTATATTCACCGAAGATAGTGTAGCTTCTTAACGTGAAAGAATTTTTCAAATCGGTCAAGTATTTTCCAAGTCTATTCAATACCATACAAACAAACAAAAAACAATCAAATCTTTCCTCTTTATAATATTAGTATATATATAGATATAGACATGTATAGAACTAAAAAATACTAAAAAAATTTTACCAGCGTTGGTATGATTAGTATTGACAATAGCAAACGTATTTTCCACATTCACATCGGTACAATATATATTTAGGGTCTATGTAATATTCAGCTGGCGCATTGTTTGACTAACGAAGGGGTCCCTAAGCATCGCCTCACCCGTTACAGTAAACATTTTGCGCTGATAGGTATATTTTCGAATTATCGGAGACTTGCATATTTCTCGCTGATACTTCAAGATTACTTGTTAGTGCGATTGTCTTTGTTGTAAGGGTTGCCATATAAACGGGGATGAATTAAATCGCAACGGAGAAAGATGCCTGGCAAGATTGCTGTTAAAGGAAACAAATGGCAATCTATTAGCACTTCTATTACCTTCTATAGCCTGTATGTTAATTTTCGAGAATTCTCCGACGGTTTTAAAATTTTGTAAGTTATTCTTTAGGAATTAATAAACACCAAAACAACTTTTCATAGCAATACTATTCTTCGATGAATAAGTTTGTTTTCCCAAATTTTGCACTTAATATATAGATTGTCTTATAAAACTTATATCTATACTTAATATTATAAAGTTGTAGAGTTTATTGGTTAGTTTTTTGGACGCGCTAGTTTCAGGAAACTCTGTTCCGGTTTGGAAAATATTTTCAGAGCTGGATAGTACAATTATCGAGGAAGACTATAGGCTATATTATAATATTAAAAATAAGGTATCTTTATTAAAAGTCTAATAATGTAACCCTACGTATAAAAACGGAAATGAAGGCGAGCGAAACCGCTGATAGAAGCTAGTACTCTATATAAGATTTCCTTCTTTACTGGTAATCGTAAGGCATATTATGTTATGCGTTTTTGGCACCTGAATATAACCGGAAGAGAAAGAAAAAACGGTCGGTATCTTAATATAAATAAATAGAATTTATAAAATAAAATTAGCCTAAGTTACTCCTTATAACATCAGCTATCTGCCAGAGAAAGTCCCGTCAGAACCGGTCCAGCCGTATCAGAGATTAAACGTAACAAAGAGAAACCAAAGACAAAAATTTTGGTATTTGAAACGTGTACACAGCCATACGTATTTAGTAAACCGCGGTTATATCCTTATTTTCACTCTAATTTTATTTATATGTAATGATAATTTAATAATTTTCTTATACCCATTTTACGACTAAAAATTGTAGTAATTACGAGGAAAAGCGCGATGTTTAATCCGGCTCAGATCTGTTTATTATATTATTATGTTTAATGATGATACATTCAGAGTTAGGTCATTATCGTTTAACATATTAAGGCACCTTTTAAACATATTTTTTGCCCTCCATATTTTCATTTTCACTTAATTACGCTTTAATGAATATGTATGACGGGTTCCACGCAACGTATTTGAACAAAAAATGTTTACGTTATTTCATGCTCGTATATTAATGCTATTAGTGGTTGGTGTTATTTTGCAGATTTTTTTTTGTAATTAATGCGGTTTTCACTTCAAGTATGATTTTATAATTTAATTTATTTATAAATAAACCAATATTCGTTTCGTTTCATAAATGTAATTCAGAAGTAGGAAAATGGTTTATCGCTTTCACGATAAAAGTTATACAATTTCTGGCTTTTGAATTTTTTTTTGTGCGTATAAGTTTGTCGTAATTCTATTATTTAATTAAAACTTAAACAGTCGTAAGATATAAATGCGAAACCAGCGTCCTTTGTACACGTGCTAAATAAAAATTTAAAACTTTTTTATAATCCTACACCATTCTCGTATCTAGTTGAGCACAAACACATTTTTATCAAAATCAGTCCAGCCGTTTACGAGTTTATTTACAAACAGATGCACAGAATATATACATACACTAGCGGACCCGACAGACATCGTCCTGTACAACCGTCTTGAATTTTTCAATTCTCGAATCCCCTTAAACAGGCACAAAAAATGTCATGAAAATTGGTCCAGCCGTTTAGAGGGAGTATAGTGACAAACACACGGACAGAAGAAAAATCTTCCCGTGTATTGATATGTATAAAGATAAAATAAGTAATGACGAACAACTCATATTAACAAGCTAGTCTTAAATAGACAGATAGGTATAGTTTCAGCGACGCATAATGATTATGTTAGGATTGTGGCGACTAGTATTGTCTGTATATAAATGTACCCTTAAGTTATATATATATATATATATATATATACCTACTGCGTGACATTAACGATTGGAATTACTTGAATTAATTTATGAACGTGTTCAACAGCACGTACTTCACTGATAAGAGAGTACGATTGATATAGCAATTAAAATCAGCTATCGAGGATTTGACATTCTCCTCAGTGGTTCAGTCGTAAGTGCGTTGGCTTATCAACAGGTTATCGCGAGAAAGTTCTAAGAACGGGGAATACGAATCAGTCACCGCCTTAACTGAAAATAGAATTGTTTATAAAAACAGGCACAAATTTATGTCCTCTCCATACTCTACAAGGATCAAGTGCCTGTTGCCGTCCGCGCCTTCCAATCGACTTTCTGTTTGGGCGACAGAAATCGCTTAATACAAGTAAACTGTATGCTCGTTTCCCTTCCTATCACATAAAAAAAATGGTTGCTTATCAACGTCATTCAGATCTAAGTTTACAAGCTATGCAAGACAGCGCTATACGCTGAGAAAAATCGCCGAAAAACTCACTTGGGTTCTCTTTTACCCGACCGACAAGGTGAAAACATTTCACAATAATATACACGGCATCGTACATTTTTCAACTGAAACAAATCACTCCCAAGTATCATTTAACAAATCAACAATTTTATAAAAAGCTTGAGCTATTAATTTATGTTTGATGTATTTTTAAAATTATGACAATTCCCGTCTTCGCCTGGGAGTTCATTATAAAAACTTATACAATCTCTATAATTAGAATGATTTGTTTTTTGTACTAGTTGGTAGTAGACTTCAATTATCCTTATTTTGTGTAATATAATGGTAGTCATCGTTCCTCCTAAATTCGTTAGTATTCTTCTGTAAGTACATTATATTTTCAAAAATCCTTCGGATAGATCGTGTCTACAATACAAATATAGATTATCCCATAAAATAATCCCATAAGACATTCTGCTATGAAAATAGCTATGATAAACTTTGCCTGTGCCCTGATCAGTAATTTAAGTAAATTTCTTTACTCCAAATGCTGCACAGCTAAGCCTACTCGAATGACTATGTGTGGGGTCCCACTGAAGTTTACAATCTAACGTTCTACTTAAGAATACATTTGTGTCAACACTAAACGAATTTTTGCATAATCATAAGTAGTGCCTAAGATTAGCCTGATCAACCCAACAATCAAACAAACCACCTTTATAATATTAATAATAAATAATGAACCTGTCTTTTGGTTCTATCGCGTTAAACATTTTTAAAACCTCTCCGTTCCGCTATGAACGAGGCGACGATTAAATCAGAGTCCGACATCACTGTCCCATGCTTACACTAAAACAAGCTTAATACGCCAATAGCTTTCCGGTTAGCTAGAATTCACAAACTTTATACCCAATGATTGCGTTAGCTTTTATTTGATATAAATTCATAGAGATTAAGCTATCGGCGATGTCACTTAAAATCTCTTTTTGAACCTATTTTGATGTAGTTATTGGTAAAGCTTGAATCAATGTAAAAATGTGAGAGATGATTATACGAGTTTAAGCTCTTCTAAAGGTTTCTTACTGCAAATATAACACGTGCAGTGGTACAGTGGTACATTCCCATAAGGCTAGGTAGAGACTACAACTTTCTCCTTTCTATAGTGTAAAAAAAACTTTTTCTATTCCCAATATTTTTTGTTGTAAGTAAAATACATGTCTTTAAGGCAACTAAGGAGACATAAAATAGCAATAAATGTGTAGAATATTAAGATGGGCGTGTCACAAGACTGGACAAGATTAGGAGTAAGTATAAAAGAGCAAGTTTGAAACTAGTACTAAAGACAGAGAAGTTAAAAATTAATAGGTCAAAGTGGCGTAGCATGGCTTAGAGTGGCGTAGCGTGTGGTAGCGAGGCGCGGCGTGGCGTAGCGAGGCGTAGCGGGGCGTAGCGGGGTGTTGCAGGGCGTAGCGGGGCGTAGCGTAAGCCATGTAACGTAGCGAAATATGTGTATGGATGTATGTAGAGAGCGATCAACGAAGTTATAGAAGGGTTGCGTAAGGAATGATTTGAGGGTAGTTGTGAGTACTGAGATGATGGATGGTAGAGAAGAACGGAAGAAGAGAAGACTTTCACTATTATATCGATCGTGATGAAAGCTGAGTTAGGGTAACGTCGTCTAAATTAAAATATTTTTTCATATTTTTACACATAATTGTATTTATATTTATATTATCAAAACGGTCTTTTATATGGAATATTAGGTTGATATCCAAAAAATGTATGCCTGTTTAATGAATATTTTCATGAACAAATCGAAATTATAATTTTACAACGCGATGTGATGGTTTATGAAATCAAAAACAGACAAAATTAAAACCATATCAGGTGTTAGATTAGTTAAATATAAATAAATGTTATATTAAAATAACTTATATAAAGAAGACGATAGAACGATACAAACAATATCTCCAATCTATTTAAATAAAAATAATTGTCTCTTCCATATTTCAATTTTTTATTACATCTTGTTCAAATAACTTATGTATTCTGTATTGTACTAGACAATAGACATTGATTTCGCTAATTAGTTAATACATTTACGTCGAAACGAGACGATGCGAAGGTTTCCAAAAGCGATTTATTTCAGCCCAAGAAGGGAACAAGTTGCTTGCATTAATTAGAAACTTACCTAATTTAGTAGCGAACCCGATTACAATACACCGGACGGGGCCCAAACTTGACTCAGATAGTTAGAAAACGATAAGATTAAGATACAGGCACTAGAATGGTTTTTGGCTATTGTATTTTTCACAAACCTTTTTATATTAAACAAAGGACTACCAGACGATTTATAAAAATAATCTCTACAACAGTACCATAGAAACACTTACTTGTCTGTTCGAAAATGATATTTATAAGACCTAAAAATTATTTTAGGATCACCTTTAACTTGGTTTAAGACAGATAAATGAGTATTTCAAGAAGAGATTGATTTCAGAGATTTTTATAAAAGTCGGTTATTAAGTACGTAATGGTCGGAAGATACAGTGTTCAATGAAATCAAATAGTTAACTAAATATAAAATGTATGAACGATACAATAAAATAAAAACGACTACTTGTAACGTCAATATCAATTAGCAGAATTATTTCCTTAATATTATGTCCTAATCTATTTTAGTACATCCGTCCGTAATTCTCGCTACAGCAAAATTATCTGTGTATTGACTACTTGTACTTTCATCAAGATCACGCAAAAAATGAGACATGTAAATGTGAATATACATACATTCCCATGGAAACACGCAAAATTAGTTAGTCTCGAAGTATAGACACTTAGCTAGTTCGTTTAAATATTTTTTAATAATACATAGTGACGTACATAATATATCATATCGCTCAAAAAATTAGACATGTAATTACATACATACGTTCCCATGGAAAAACGCAAATCTGGTTAGTCTTGAAGTGTAGACACTTGGCTAGTTCCTTTAAATATTTTTTAATAATATACAAGGAGGTACATATCATAGTTCAGATATTTGGTACACCGCTGAAGGTATGACGCAAGTCTGAAAAAACTGGCAAAGAAGACTGAGAATGATGATCCCGAATAATATATTATTGGTACCAGCTACGCGGTTTATATATAAATCTTGTGATCTTATAGCGTTAAGTTAATATACTCATATTATTAAAAGAAACAAATGAGGTAGGGCTGTTGAGTCGTTCAATAAAAGATATACAATTTATATACTTGAGTTTCTTTAACGTATACCCAAAAAGACTTCTTTTGCAGTCTATGGGGCGGGATTTTTAGTGGTCTGGTGTATCACCGGCTTTATTATAACAATGGTACAAGTAGACGCTTTGTTATCAAGATGTAAAAAATTTATAACAAGAGTGTGGTGTAGCGCTACCGTATATTTTTTCTAAAGGTTCATCGTTGCGATATTACTTATTTACTATATTACAAGGAAAAATATTCCATGAATTTGGTAATTATAATAAAATCGCCCAAATTACTCATAATAACATGCCTGTATAATATACCTTGTTAAAATTCCGGTCACACTCGATACAGTCGTTTTGAAAAACAGTTGGAACAAACACAAAATAAGTACTGTCATAAATACTGGATGTACTATTGATTTATCTCCATATATCACCAGGTACCTAAACGATCATTGTAAGTTTAAAGTTATTAGATAAACCTTATCCAAACTTAAGATTTTCCACGTTTTCAGTATGAAGAAATAGACAACTGAAAAGACAAAAAAATTTGCGGAACTTTAATGGACAAAGACAAATTGTGTCTCTGTCCATTCCATTATTTTCTTTTCGTATTATTTTCAGGTGATATAATGAGTATTTTCATTAAATGCAATCATAGTACTAAAAGTGAAATTTAAGCGTAGATTTTAAGAATTTAATTTTATTCTTATGAATTTTTGTTGAGTACGAAAATCGATTGAAATTTATAAACTTCATTTACTTTGTATAAAATTATATGTATTGTAACACAACATATACAGTTTCCTGGGCGTCTAAATAAATTAACAAGAATGTTTCCCGGTTTCACCTGCTTCTACAAACACCGATAGCCGTTTCAGGTTCCCGCGCGGCTCTACCAAAAATATGCATAACCTATTCAGGGGTTTAGAATGGAAAAATAGCTTAGAACCATCTCGATTACGACACGTTTTATGGGACTATAATTAGCAGATTGCAAATGTTCTAAGGCTTCTTTTATGTTTGAATAATCAGGTGTTTTTATGCTATAGGAAGGCAAACGACCATACAGTTCACTTATATTAAGTGATTTCTGTCGCCCATGGACACCTCCAAGATCAGTAGATCTAGGAGACTCGTTGCCAACCTTAAGGCCTGATTGTCTTTTTGAGTATTCTTATATTCATAGACTGAAAACGAAGCGCGCATAGCACGTCACGACTATTTCCATCTATGAACGGCAGTACGTGACTCGGACGGAACTTATAAATTATTAGGAGTTCGTCCCACCACATTTAATAATCCAAATGCTTGTGTTTTTGACATTCGTCCGGCCACAGGCAGCCCGTACCCGAGGCAGAACACAAATTACATATTTTTAAACGCAACTGCGTTCTAACCCGGACTCGAACCCGGTGCTCTGGCGTCTCAGTTGCTTTATCCAACCGCTATGCTACAAAGCCCTCAAAAATAATAAAATCTAAGAATTTCCATCAGTAACTTTTATAGAATAGCGTTTGTATTCGTGAGGTTTTTTATAACTTGTATAATAATGAATTATTTAAGTGAATAAAACCGCAGACGGTTTTTAGTCTTCTATTAAAATTTCCCCCACGATGTTTCTCTATATCTGTACTAATAATTTATTATAAAGAGTATTTCGTATTGTATTTTTGTTAGTAACGTCTGAACTCAAAAACTACTGGACCCATTGAAAAAAATCTTTCACTCTTACAATGTTATATTATCAGTAAGTCATATAGGCTATATAGCTATTAAACATATTCGAAATTTAAAGCCTATTTAGTTTTTATAATTAGTTTCACTAAAAGTTCGACAGTTTGCTCTCATGATGTTATTCGGATATCCCTTTGAAACCTGGTCGGATCGCTAGTAAATAAATATACATTTTAAAGTCTTTTCTTTTGTTTAAATGACAAAGGCAACATAATCTTTCCTGCATTTGTAGACTATCAAGCTGTTAGATTTGCGCTAGGAGACATCCATTATATAAAAACGACAAGTAGAAGCGTTCCTTTGATCAAAGGCAAAGAGCTACGAAGCCCGGTGTTTTTCAAACTTTTCATCGGAACTTTTATTTAAAAATAAATTACAAGTATACATTATGAGATATAACATTGGGTATTGCATTATGAAAAATGAAGTTGTCATTTAATTGGATTAAATTTATGGGTAGTACGAAAAATCAAGTATGCAGACTTTGTTTGTTACAAATAAATGAGCAGAAATGTCTGTACGTTCTTTGAAGTAATGTAATAAAATTATGGAGACGTGAGAAGTTATAAATAAGATGGACATGAACTCACTCGGCTGGCATAGAATAAACAATATTTCTGTAAAGTTCGAAAAATATGATGACGGTGTTGACAGTCTTGATGTATTCAGAAATACCAATAGGAATAGAAAAGATGTTTGCATTAAACAGGCCAATTTAGGAAGGTTTTAGGCTAAGATTATGAGATGGACATTTACTGTGTAAAATTTCGGGCCAGTTCGAAATTCTAAAGTGAACTTAACGTGATTACAGCCTTAACGCTCATAAATTATAATAACCTAATCCATTTGTTACGAGACACAATGCCATCAGTAGTCAGTGCATCGTTAATAACTACAAATAGAAATATATAATTCGCATATTTTCATAAAGAAATGCAACAATAAACGCCACTTGAAAGCCTCGAAATACAACCTTTATAATTTTTTAATCACTTAAGCGTCTTATTTATAAACACGAGTGTAAAATGAGTTTGTTAACTTAGAACTATGAATTGCTTTTGCGTTCAAACCGTGTTTTGTAACTAGACAGCAAATTCCAACAATTTATGAAACGAATTCAGCTGCGGTGAGTGTTACGGGCACTTCCGGTCTATTTAGCGGAACCAGAGTGTTTATAATTGTAAAGCTAACACGTACCATGACTATGGCATTTTTATATAGTTGAACAAAACAAAATGCTGCCGCTGAGGTAATCGTATTAAGCAAACTAATTATAGCGTCCAAAGTAACTTTTGGTTTATAAATATACTAACTTCTGCCGACGGCTTTGCTCGCGATCATTAGATTTTTACACCTTGGGTTATATTATTGGAATTTTAGTAAGGATCCCTAATTTTTTTATAATATAATACACCCTATAGCCTTCCTCGATAAATGTATAATCCTATACTGAAAGAATTTTTCAAATCGGGTCAGCGCTTCCTGAGAGTAGCGCGTTCAAAGAAACAAACTTTTGAGCTTTAACATATAAGTGTAGATAAGTACTGATTAAAAAATATTTTTTGGTCTCGTAAACAATCAATTTCACAAAAAAGATTTTATAACCGCGCCTAGAATCGTCGTTATCGCTGTGCCAAACTCATAAGAGACGGCTTATCAATTTAGGTGAGAAAACGTGACTAATATAAACTCCCTTGGCATTTATGTAATTTACTGGTTAGGATTACAAAAACACATTTATGAATTTCTAATATATAATAAATACGTTTTTCAGTATTTAAAATGTACATTTGCTTAGGTAGGTATTATGAACCAACCAACCAACCCAACCTAATCTTTGTTATTTCCCGTTTGTATTACAGGAATTATTATACATTCTCTAAAGTCGCTGTGACTTTGAAAGTCATGCCTCATACATCGATGTTCATCTAATATATATAAATCTCCTGTCACGATGTTTGTCCGGGATGAACTCGAAAACTACTGAACCGATTTTAGCGTTT
>JAOSYY010024321.1:0-14893 GCA_025727935.1 Hebomoia glaucippe
AGTGAGAAACCTCTATAAGCGAGAATGAGATTGTGCTCCCTTGAACTCTCGCTTATCCAGGTTCGACTGTATTTCTGAAGGACTTCGCGTTTTCGGCCTATTGGCTTTTAAAACTATCCCGACGTTTTAAGGGAGCGCGGTGGCCCTCACCATGTGTCTGCGATTATACCAAGGGTGCTCCGCGGGGGACATGTAATCCATCTGTGGGGGCATGAGGGATCTATAACGAGCTTTAAACGTTTGCTCTTAGCAAAAAGTATTTTACAAAGAAGATTTTTGAGGCTATACACTCCAAAATGCCAGACAAACATTACAAACATTTTTATTTCAACAAAAAATGGCGCTTGAAGCAATTTATAAAAATTACAGCATTATATTTGCGACTAAAATTGTTACTTAATACAAAACATATTTTTATTTACTTTGTCACATGAATAATCCGTAAAATTAATCGACGTTTTTGTAATTTTTTAAATTGATATTCAGTTTCGATTGGCATGATGTCACAAACCTTATAATCTTCGTTGAAGCGCGTTGAACCAAAGAAATAAACTATTCAGGTTTATAAATTTAATATACTTCTTCTGTCCGTGTGTTTGTTACTACACTCCCCCTAAACGTCTGGACTGATTTTGTTGATTTTTTGTGTGTTTAAGGGTATTTGAGTATGGTATGGATTAACAATTTGTTCTACTGGAAAGTGATTTTTTATTTATTATTTTATTCGTAAGTAGTTGTAGATTCTGGAATAATTTACATTGAATCCGGCAGTTTACGCCACCATCGTGGTATCAAAAATTCAGTAATATTCGATATTGTGATAAATTGTTAACAATGGATTTCATCAAAACGGTCCAGATAGCATCGGTTTATTTTAAAAAGTTTGAAATTTTGGAATTAAAGTGTATACATGACAGCGTCTGTCGGAAATAAATTAATTATCGTAGTTAGCGCTTTATAGTGGAGAGTGCAAACTCTTTCGCTAATCATTATAATTTTTTTATTCCTTTAAGGTTCTAAAATCACAACTCGACAAATCAAAAGGTGCTATCTACATGAGTTTTGGCAGCACAGTGAGCCCAAATATACTCAGCGAGGACAAGATAGACATGTTTTTGCGAGTTCTTTCAAAACTACCCTACACTGTCTTCTGGAAATGGGACGCAGCTGTGAAGAGCGTGCCAGATAATGTAATCGTCGGGAAATGGTATCCACAAGCCGATTTACTAAGTAAGTATAATGAAAGACTTTTAAAATGACTGGCATGACCGGCTATGATATTATGTAAACACTAGCTAATTTACGCAACTTCGTCTGCATCACATAAGACATACAAATATGAGAACCATTCAAACTATACTAATATTATAAAGCTGACGAGTTTTGTTTGTTTGAACGCGCTAATCTCAGGAAGCGCTGGTCCGGTTTGAAAATTATTTTTCAGTGTTGGTTAGTTAAAGAATTAGAGATCCTTACTAGAAGTCCAATAATGTAACGCAATGTGTAAAAATCGAAATTAACTCGAAGCCGTTGGTACTATCATCTGTCTTCGTTTTCGGGAGTCCCCTAACACCCGTTATACAGGATGTTTGGGGACCGCTCCCGGAAACGAAGACGGGTGACAGTACTAATGGCACCTTTGATGAAGGAACGGAAACAATCGATCCTGACTAGAAAAGACATATTTTTAACACTTTTTATTAGCATTATTTACGCTTCATCTTGTAAATACAGCTAAATGAAACGATAGTTTAATAAAAAATACATCAAAAAGAAAGCACCGGCAATGAAGCCTAGTAATAAAACCAGCTGGACGCTAATAAAACGTTTTAAAAATATGTTTTTTTTAGTCAGCCTCGAATTTTATTGCGTCCCTTCATCAAAAGTGTCATTAGTACTATCACCCGTCTTCGTTTTCGGGAGCAGTCCCGAAACATTCTGTATTTGATCAAACATTTTTTATTTTAGGACATCCAAAAATGAAGTTGTTTATCACACAAGGAGGCCTTCAGTCGACTGATGAAGCCATCGATGCTGGTGTCCCGATGGTGGGAATACCAATATTGTGGGACCAGTGGTACAACGTGGATAAAATAGTCGAACTCGAGATTGGGGTTATGTGCAACATACACACTGTAACTGAAAATGATTTTAAAAAAGCTGTTGAAACTGTTCTTACGGATCACAGGTTGGTAAAAGTCCGTCAATATGGGTCTAGCCGTTTCAGAAATCGACATATAGACTGATTTATACACGAAAAAATTACAAATTATATTTTTATACAGGACGTTTGGTAAGTGCTCCCGAAAACGAAGACTGGTGATAGTACTAATGACACCTTTGATGAAAGGACAGAATAAAATGCAATTCTGACTAAAAAACACGTATTTTTAACACTATCTAGTAGCATTATTTACGCTCAATCTCGTAAGTACAGCTAAATGAAACGATAGTATCATAAAAAATACATTACTTAACTAAAAAATAAAAAAGAACCAACAATGAAGTATGATAACAAAAACAGCTGGACTAACATAATGGTGCGAAATAACGCTAATAAAACTTTTTAAAAATACGATTTTTTTCCCGTCCCTTCATCAAAGGTGTCGTTAGTACTATCACCTGTCTTCGTTTTCGGGAGCATTCTTTTTACACCCTGTATAAATACCATATGTAGTGTGAAATTCTTTTAGTGAAAAAGCTGTTATCTTTGTCGCCATTAGACTCCAAGACTATTCAACCGTTCATAATGTAATCCACCAAGCAGCATACCAAGGTTTTAATTTCAGTTATGGACTTAAATATATTATGCCGTTTATTAAAAGGCCTAAGTTTTGATTCAAAGTTCCACATATTTATAACAGGTGGCGCTTTTATGCAATATTTAATTATATTCTATTATTATTCTAATAATTAATATTTCATTTTATTTTTACATAAAATTTGTGGTATGGTATTAAAGTTCAAATTGACTTAAGTATTATTACGAATCGATTGTATGGGAGTATAGAAATGTGTTGATTTTAGACATTTTCAGGTATTTTTTTTTTTAATTTTTCTCTCCGTCAGCACAATCCTCGTATTTCAAGGAATATTCTATAAATAGAAATTGAGATTTGCCCTTAGCAACGCATTCAGTGATTCATTTTTATATTATAGATTATGGACTTAAATATGTCATTGCATTGTTTATTAAAAGGGTCAAGCTTATGATTCAGTTCTAGATATTTCTCACAGATGGCGCCGTTATATAATAATATTCCCGACTATATTTAGTATTATTTTAGTAAGATAATCGATAGATGGCGCTTTGTTATGATTTCAATTTAGAAGATAATATTTTTATTTGTTTTGCCACATATAAATCGCGATTAAAAAATAGGGAATGACTAGAGGATGCAAAAATTTGGAATTCTATATATTTATATACGCTGAATTATAAAAAAATTAAAAAGAATGTTGGCTAATAAATTAAAATTCAGGAGCGGACCACGCTTAACGTTTAGGGGAATGAAAAATAGAAATACGATTCGCAGACCTAACTGATTTGCACACAAAATTTCCACGAAAATCGGTTGAACCATTTCGGAGGTATTTAATTACGAACACCGTGTGACACGTGAATTTAAAACATTCTCGAATTTCTTTAAACACGCACAATAATTAAATCGGTTCTGCCGTTTATGGGGAGTTTAATGACAAACACGGACCGAAAAAAAAATATATATATAAAGAAGAATTCGACATTCATATATTAAATATATATGTTTTTAATTTAGTTAGGTCTGTTCGCATATTAATAAATGCTTTATAATATTACAGTTACAAAGAAAATGTTAGAAAACTTCGGACTGTCATCAACGATCAGCCCCAAACATCCCTGGAGAGAGCCATCTGGTGGATAGAACACGTGTTACGACACAAAGGCGCCAAATATTTGAGATCTCCGGCGTTTGACATGAGCGCCACAGATTATTACGAAATTAATCTGATATTATCTGTGCTATTTATAATCGTAGTTTCTATATTAAGTATTTTTTCAAGTATAAAATACTTTTTGTTCAGCGGCAAAGTAAAGATCGATTAAAAATTAATATTTTTGAGAAACTTACAGCACATAATTTGCATTTTTTGTATTTTCAACCGACTTCAAAAAAAGGAGGTTCTCTTATATTGTGTTTATACGGTTTAGGAATATATGTAAAACAGATAATGGCCGATTAGCAAATAATGATAAATCACAAAAATTAGTCTTTCACCTCTTTTATTTGTTTGTCTATATACCTATTTGTACAGGTCAATCTCCATAAGTACTCAACGAATTTTGTCACAGCATAATTATCTGTTTCATTCAAATCCGATGTCAGAGAAAAAATATATTAAAATATATAATAAATCAGGAGAAATTGGGTGTCTGTATATTTAACGAATTTACTCAAAAGCCATTCAAGTATTACGTAAGCGGATTTATTACAATTATTTACCACCATCCCCCTTGTCAGTAAAAGTAAGCAATGCTCTCTTCTTCTTACGTAAACATTTTTCAATTAACATATTGATTTTTTTATGATTATTATCAGAAGTTAAATCTAATCATTATCTAGACGACCTTACCTCCCATGTCATCTAAAATAAGGAAAGCAAGGCACCACGTACAGTGCTTACGTAATACTTTAACGGCCTCAAACAAGAGAAAAATTAAAGTTAATTATGCATATATAAAAATACGTTAAAATGAGTCTAATCACCTCTCGCGGGGTAAAACACAGGACTGCTAATTAGAGCAGCATAATTGATTTTTTATGCGATAGGAAGGCATACGAGCATACAGTTCACTTATGTTAAGCGATTTCTATCACCCATGGTCTCCAAGATCAGTAGATCTAGAAGACGCGTTGCCAACCTTAAGGCCTTATTTATTTTTATTTAGAATATTCGGAAATTGAAAGACTAGACATCTATGAACGGTGGTGCGTGATCCGGACGGACCTCCTTAAGGTTGGTAACGCGTCTTTTAAATCTACTGACCTTGGATGTGTCCACGGGCGACAGGCATCAAATACCGTGAACTGTATGCTCGTTAGCCCTTACTATCTAATAAAAAAACACAAAATCTTTTAAATTTGCAACCGCGCGGCTCTTTTAATTAAAAATACATTAACTTACCTTTTGCAAAGTCGGTATGTTGGCGTCAATGTGGTAACCGCCGATTTCGATCACATTTGGTGGTAAGTTCCTCGCTTGGGCTATAGATGGGTGACTGTTGGACAAGACAATGGACACATTGCTTCGTATATCTTCGTAAGGCGGTAATGTAATCCCTCTCGCCGCAGCCAGAGGTCCAAAATTCACCTCGTAGTCATTTTTGTACACCGAATGGGAACCCCTGCAGAATAACTCAAGTTCAGTCATGACAAAAAATATGACTGGCGTGTGTCTCAGTGTTGCCAACTCGAATTCTATCGAGATACAATTTCAAAAGTTGGTAGTGTCCAACCATCTTCGATTGGAAAAGTGGGTAGATCTACCGACTATAATTTCGTATTTATATAAAATCCTACTTTTAATTCATGTTTTTTTTTTCGTAAAAAGTAATCACTTCATCGTTAGTTAAAAATTGAAAATATTCATAAAAAACCAAAGCATATTATAGATTGTAGATGAATCTAACTTAATTTACTTGACAACGAGAGCCGGAAACTGAAATACGATTTTCAGTAAATTTTTTGTTTATAAAAAAAAACGTAGTTTAATTTTTGTTATACATAACAGTAATCTAATTGCTACTCGGAACTCGCAATAAATAAGCCGTTTCTTATTGGCTGATGTATAGCGATATATTTTAACTGTCAAGAACGCAAAAGCACGCTGTTTCTAACTTATTGGGTGCATAAAATAAAATTAAAGTATATAAAATAAAAAGATTATATTAAAATATATTATAAATAAAAATTTGGTAGAGTTGGGAGCACTGGTGTGTCTGTACGTTCTATAGACATATCCAAAAATTTATGGGGGCGATTCGTAAAATGCCATAGACTACACAAAAAGTATTTTTTAATTTTTTATCTGTCCGTCTATGTCTACAAGATAATCTCTGAAAGTAATGAACGTTCCCGCATTTAAATACATTTTCTCTTAACTTTATATCTACATACATATTTTGAGACAGTTTCATTAAGACTTTTATGTTCGCATTGTGCGTTCGTTGAACCTAGCATCAGCTGTTTTTATTTGTGTTTCATTGCTAGTTTTTTTCTAATTAGTAAAGTAATGTTTATGAAGCTATCATTTTATTTAGCCATACTAACGTGATGGAGCGTAAATAACTCTAAAAAAACATTTTAAAAATATGACTTTTATAGTCAGGATCGATTTTAATTACGTCCCACCAACAAAGGTGTCATAACTACTATGACCTGTTTTCGTTTTCGGGAGCAGTCCAAAAACACTCTATATATATATATATGTATAATAAATGAGTAAAAACTTTCTGTCTGTACATTGAATTAGATTACGTAAATAATTTGATAGGCAAGTAGAAGTGGGTGACTTAAAAGACTTGAGTGCGAGTGGATCCGCTGTCAGATGTTAGTTATTTAGGTAAAATAATAAAACATATAAATATAATACTACTAGGAAAATATAAGTGGTTTCATTTGCATAAAATTTTTGAATGATCTACACATACTAGCCGAGCAGACAGACACTGTTCTGTACGTACGTTTTAAGTATATAATTTTCAAACACTCACAAAAACTGTCTTCAAACTCGGTCCAGCTGTTTAAGTAGCGTTTAATTACAAACGCACGCATATAAGACTTATAAAGGGTGTTAGGGTACCGCTCCCGAAAACAAACAGGTGATATTAATAATGACACCTTTGATGATGGAACGGAAAAAATCGATGCTACTTAAAAACTAAACTACTTTTATTAGCATTATTTACGCTCCATCATATCAGTACAGCTAAGTGAAATGATAGTTTCATAAAAAATACATTACTTTAATAAAAAAACAGCAATTAAAGACGAATTTGAAAACAGTTAACACATTCCGTGCCCACCACTCGGATCCGAGCGAGCGTGTAATGCGTTTTTTTATTAAAATAATAATAATAAAAAATATAAATTGTCCCTATAGTCGTCAGTGTGAACGGTCTCATAGCGAAGAGTCTTGACCAACATCTAAAAAGTCTCTCGCTAGATAGTTGGATCAAGGGACAGATTCAAAAGGCAGTCCTGGACACAGTGCGTATTGTCAGAAGGTTTCTTTCTCTGCGGCCCTAACCATCGGTAGCTTAGGCCAAGCTCCGCTGCTGGTGGCCTCCCAGATTAGGTTTTTCGTACTATTTTTATTTTTGTATTTTTCTTTTATATCTATTTTATAAAAAACCTAATTTAGAAATTAAATATATGAGGGAAATAAAAAATATACATTTATCCATAGTTTCAAACATTCGTATGTACATAATCAAAAATCGCCTTAAATAGTTTTGGTTCCCGGCTATTATTTTCAATTTTCTTGTAAGCAGCGAATGTGTTAATGTTTACGCGCCTCGTATGTCACTTAATTAATAAAATATTACCATTCGTCGAGTGTCATCATAGTTGTGAAGAAAGTGTTCGCTAATCTCTGCCAGAAGTTCATTGGTACAGCGAAGTTCGTGTGTAGACACGGTATAGTGGATATTGTCCTACTTGCTCCCACTAATTCTTCGATATGCGAATGGATCACATTACTACTCAGCATAATCCAGGGCACTTGCATGACAGCGGCGTATCTGGAATGTTTATTATCAACATTAGAACGGAAAGGCTATGACACCGATTGTCACACAGGTACTAAACAGGTGTTAGGAGACCGCTCCATGAAACAAAGACAGAAGTACTCGTAATACCTTTGATGATGGGACGAAAAAAATCGACCTTGTATAAAAAAATAAATAATGTTAAATAAAAGTCTAATTTGATTTGCAGCTGGTATTCAGATACTCACACGAATAATTAAACTTAATATATTTACAATGGAATTATTAATTAAACCGATAATACTGCCACGAAAACGCGTACGTTCCTTCGCTCACTCGTTGTCGTACTGCCCGCGGTACGTGTTGCCGGCAGACTGGCGCCAGTCGTCGAATCCGCCGCCTACCCTCCGGTTACGGCGAGTAACATGAATCAGCCGCCTACCCTCTTGTTACGGAGCGTAACCATAATTTTAATACATTTTATTACCACTATTTACTCTCCATTTTGTAAGTACAGCTAAATGAAACGACAGTTTCATAAATAATACATTAATTTGTAAGTTCCGTCCGGGTCACGTACCAACGTTCATAGATGGAAAAGTCGTGAAGTGCTATGCATGTTTCGATGTCTTTCAATGAATTTTCGAATACTCGATATAAAAATAAAATAAGGCCTTAAGGTTGGCAACGCGTCTTCTAGATCTACTGATCTTGGAGGTGTCCATGGGAGACAGGAATCGCTTGATATAAGTGAACTGTATGCTCGTTTGCCTTCCTATCGCATAAAAAAAAATCATCACTGTCTATATTACGTCATATTCGCGGTTTATCATATTATCTATTGATGTCTTATTTAAAATTATTGAGGCCATACATTTACTAATAATTATATAGTTACTATTCGTAATTGTTAATCACTTAAAGGTTTTAATTATGTTTTTAATATAAAAATCTAGTTATTGTGTTTAAAAGTTAGACATGCCGTCTATTTTTTTATACTGAGTGTTTGGGGACTGCTCCCGAAAACGAAGACAGATGATAGTGCTCATAACATCTCTGATGATGGGACGGAAAAAAATCGACCCGGATTAAAAAAAAAATCTATAATTTTCATACGTTTTATTAGCATTATTTACGCTCCATCATGTTAGTATAGCTTAAAGAAACGATAGTTTCATAAAAATACATTACTTTATTAAAAAAGGAACCAGCAATGAAGCATGATAACGAAAACGGCTGGACTAACATTATGCAGCGAAATAACGCTAAAAAAACGTTTAAAAATATGGTTTTTTTTTTAATCAGGATCGAATTTCATTCCGTCCCTTCATCAAAGGTGTCATTAGCCAATTACATCAGTTATTACTTACTGACGTTCTGCTGCCGGCGTTAAATATATTATTTCGAGTGTTCGGAAATCAAAAAATGTTACTAAGGAATCCGCTATCAAATGACTCACCATGTCATGTCTGTCTGTTCGTATCTAAAAATACTGTTTCAGAGGATATTAAGTACAAGAAATCTTATCTTAAGTCGTCGAAATATCTTTAAAAATTTTATTGTTCCCTTTCAATGTCATTATTCAATGCACGCAATGCCATTGTGATATTTGTATCTACTATCTATCTGACAATTGCAAATTCCGTTTATACAGGATGTTTGACGACTGCTCCCGAAGACGAAAAGTGGTGATAGTAGTTATGACACCTTTGATGATGGGACGGAAACGATCGTGACTATAAAAAAGTCATATTTTTAAAACGTTTTTTTAGAGTTATTTACGCTCCATCATGTTTGTGCAGCTAAATGAAATGATAATTTCATAAAAAATACTGAAAAAAAAAACCAGCAACGAAACGCAAACTAGAGTTTTTAAATTCGTCAAAAGGACTAGTTAGTACGAATAATTAAGCTCATAAAATATAAATTGGAAATAACTAACACTTTATCGATCGGTGGAATTAATTAACGTATCTTCAATGACGCCTTTAAAACCCGCACGGAGAAAGATTTGTTGTGGTGATTTTCTCGCTAGATGACACAGATTTAATTAATTTCTCGACAGTTTTTTTTTATAACATTAAAAAACACGTACATACATTTGCATTTTAATAGTATAATATAGCAAAATGTGTTTTGAATATTTTCCAGATACGCAATTGATCGATCGATAATGGTCATCCCGAAGTCGGTGACGAAGAGCCGTATTGAGCAGAACTTCGACGTGTTCAACTTCCAGCTGTCGCCTGAAGATCTGGAGTTAATCGCTTCGTTCGAGTGCAATGGACGTTTCTGCACGATGGGAGAGTGAGTAAAAAATTTGCGTGTATATTTGTAATCATAATATATGTCACGGTAAGAATGAATAATTGAAGATTATTAATAACTAGATGACCTGGCCACGCGTCGCTGTGGCTAAGGTTTTTGTTAAATTAAACTTTAATGTGCTTTTAACAACAACGCCATCTATTGAATACCTACTAAATTTAGTCAACAGATATTGTCATCGGTCAGAATCGTTTGGAGCTAAAGCATAATTTTGACTCTCAAATATACAAATTAAATAAATTGATAAATAAACTATCCTAAGTCTTAAGTTGAAGCATAGCACTCATTTTAAAGAAAAAAAACGGTAAAATCGGTTCAGTAGTTTCCGAGTTCATCCCGGACAAACATCGTGACAGGAGATTTATATATTTATTAACAATTATCTATTATTTATTATTGTAGGGATACACAGCCCGGTCTCAATTCTGTGAAATGTTTATTATAGTTTTCTAAGACTTGGGACGGCTGCGTCCGTCGACACATGTTAGACTGAACAACTTCGTCAGTCGCAAATACACCGTTCACGTGTTAACTCGTCTTTCATTCCTTAGTAATTTAATCACCCAATTTTGTCAGTTACCTTCTTATTAAATTAGGTATTTACATTACCTAAATTATTACTAATTATCTACTATTATTAATAATTACCGAAAGTCGAGGTTAAAGTGATGAATTAATCACATTTGTCTACCCTACCCTAGTAGTGTTATTGTTTTAAAAGCACGCGTACGTTATTTGTTATTAGTTTGTGAATTTTTGAGTTTGAGTACCGTTTTCGTATTAAAACGGAAAATCTTCTTATTATGCAAACCAGATTAAATGAGAAATGCCTTGAAATAAGGTTAGGTTAGGTTGGTTTAGGGAAGGATAAACAATTAATTAGCAATATTTACGCTCCATCATGTTAGTACAGCTAAATGAAACGATACTTTCATAAAAAATACATTTTACTAAAAAAGAGAACCAGCAATGAAGCATGATAACAAAAACAGCTGGACTAACATGATGGAGTGTAATAACGCTAGTAAGTTATTAATTTTTGTTTACGTTTTATATATTTAAATTAATGTATTTTGTTTCAGCGAACATCATCCAGATTACCCCTTCCACGATGAATACTAAAGTGAATAAAATTTCAAATTTTCAATTCCACATTTTCTCGCTGATACACATCCGTGTTGCAAAAATAAATATTCAATATTACTTATTTATTGTGTTTTATTATTTTCATTTCGATTTTGACAATTTGGGTTACATTATTGGACTTTTAGTGAGGATCCCTATTTTTTTTGAAAATATAATATAATAGCCTTCCTACATAAATGTACTATCCAACACTGAAACAATTTTTCAAATCGGACCAGCGTTTACTGAAATCAGCGCGTTTAAACAGGCAAACTAAAAAACTCTTCAGCTTATATTAGTATAATATATTATAGTATAGATGTTAAGGTTATCTTTCTTTTATGTGAAATGATAAAATAATTACTAGAATATACTGTATTTTATTTTTAAAGACTACACAGCAGATATAAAAAGCTGTGATAAGACATTTAACTAAATACTCTAGACCATTGGTACTCAACCTTTTTTTAAAACGGGCCACAAACACGTTTTAATCATAGTATCGCGGGCCGCAAGTAATTATAATTTAGGGGTAAAAATAACGTTTTACAAAATCAGCGATTGCTACACTTTAATAGTAGAAAAAGACTGGGTAGTTATAATAACATTAAAAATATTACGCGAGATAACGATGTAACAGAAACAAATCTTTTGAAAAAAAAACTAAGATGTTAACCGTTCAATGTGATTTTTGAAACTTTGAGGAAACAGAACGACGAGAATTTGCGAAGATGTACATAGAAGGAGTGGTATCAGAACGTCTCTTTTGTGGCGAACGCTCACTGGAACCGCACGCAGCTATCTAGTTAACTATTTTACTCGGCGCGTGCACTAATTCGCGCGTTGCACATGGGCGTGAAAATTATAATAATTAACAATTATCTGTAATTGCACGAGGGCCGCTGGTTGAGTACAGCTGATCTAGATTATCACAACAGCAAGTAACCGTTATCAACTGTAAATTCAGATCCCGTAATACCAACTGCCTTTTCACTAGCCAGAAATAGAATTATATCAGCGATTTCGATAGACTCCGAGACTCTTTTCAATGGCATATTCCCAGCCATGTCTTCAAACTTAAGATCAGAGCCAGCGTTCACTAAAAAGTCAGTTGTAACTGGCCCTGGGCTGACAGTGTTGACTCTTACTCCGTGACTCGCTAGTTCCTTCGCAGCGCATCTCGTGAAGTGATTCAAGGCAGCCTTAGACACACAGTACGGTGTACGACCATGTATTCGAGGAGTAAAACTGCCAGCTACACTTGAGATATTAATTATGTTACCTTTGGTCTTCACCAGGTACGGAGCAGCTAAGCTGGTGACATTGATGTGCGCTCGTACATTGATTTTCATTGTTTTGTCGTAAGCGTCTAAGATATCTCCGTCCAAAATGGTTCCCGAGTACAGGAAACCGGCGTTGTTCACCAAAACGTCCAACTTGCCGAACGCTGCGATGACATCGGCGACCATTTTCTTAGCTTCGTCATCGTTACTGATGTCCGCTTTGAGAAGCAACGGTTGGCGATATGTTGCGCATTTCTCGGCGATTTTCTGCAGTTTCTCAACGTTTCTCCCGACGATGGCGACGTTGGCACCGTTCTTGGCGAACTCCACGGCTGACGCCGCACCGATTCCCGAACTTGCCCCAGTTATTAACACTGCCTTGTTTTCGAAAATCATTCTCTCTTCGATATAATACTCGTAAATGAAGTACTTTTGTGTTCTTATCACTTCCTATCACTTGTGCACCGCCGAATGCAATTTCACAATATATTGTAAATGTTATCAATATTATACAACGAACTTATCTATAATATATACTAAATAAAGGAATACTGCGCGTCTGTACGCTTACAAAATCACTAAGTTACAAGACGTGGTATAGGAATTATAGAGAACACATGTATGGTATATAATACAACTTTCACAGGTACAAAATATATAGTTTAACTAGATGACCTGACCACGCGTTGCTGTGGCTAAGGTTTATGTTATAACCGTTCGGCATAAAAGTCAGGAAGATGACATAATGTTGTCAGAAACATGTTGACTTTTAGAGCTCAGCAAAATGTTGTCTTTTCGATAACTTTTCGCCGATGTCATTTTAAAGCAATCTCAATGATAACTAAATGATGACTTTTCGAGGACTTGTGTTGGTGTCTTTATGACATCAAAGGGATAACTTTCCAATGTGTTCATGATGACCTTCTTAGTGTCAGCTGATTTTTTTTATATTGTGTTCCCTGTAACCTCCAATAATTCCAAGTATCAGTGTGTAAAATAAATAATAGATATATCATTTGCAATAATGCCGAAGAGAAAAATATTCGAAGAATTATCTAAAAGTCAAAAAAATTTTTGATTATCGTTTCTGATATCAGATCTTGAACAATGTTAACATTAAGAAAGCTTTATGCTATCTTCTTGCCGAACGGGACCATATAACCAAAACACGACAAAAAAATGTGAATATTAGATCTAACAGTTTTCAAAAAAAGAGAATTGAGAGGTTAATTAATTAATTGATTGTGCTTTGCGTGGATATCTGAGAAACAAAGTTGGGCAATTAAAACAGTGATAGGTCTAGTCAAGCCAACATTGTTAGTTTTTCACGCTAACGAAAATAGACCAATTTTCATAGACCCCCTCTTACTAATTGGGCACCCCTGTTTTCTTGTCACACCAACGGACACCCCCATCGGGACTCGTGGACCTCTAAGTGTCCTAGAACACTTTGAGAATCACTGTTTTGGACAGAGATCTGCTTCCGCTTGCCGGCTATATGAGGCTCATTCTAGTTGCTTTGCGGACTAGCCAAAAGCCTCTGAGTGAAAATAAATATTTTTATTTTATACTGGAGGTTTTTGGACTGCACCCGAAAATGAAAACAGGTGATAGTAGTTATGATTAATGATGGGACGGAAAAAAATTCGGTACTGACTACGAAAAAGTCATATTTTTAAAACGTTTTTTTAGAGTAATTCGTGCTCCATCATGTTTGTATAGCTAAATGAAACGATAACTTCATAAAAAATACTGAAAAAAAAAACCATCAATGAAACGCAAATCAAAAAAATGTCAGCGCGGGCCTCTCGAAGACATGCCTTCACCCGACTTGACCAGACCATTAACTATTATACAGACTGTTTCGGGATCGCTCCTGAAAACGAAGACAGGTGATAGTACTAATGACAGCTCTGATGAAGGGACGGAATAAAATTTGATCCGAACTAAAAAAAACATTTGTTTAAAAAGTTTTATTAGCGCTATTTCGCTCCATCATGTTGGTTTAGCTGTTTTTGCTATCACGCTACATTGCTGGGTCTTTGTTTTAGTAAAGTAATGTATTTTTTATGAAACAATCGTTTCGTTTAGCTGTACTTACAAGATGGAGCGTGAATAATGCTAATAAAATGTGTTAAAAATATTTTTTTAGTCAGGATCGATGCTTTTCCCTTCCTTCATCAAAGGTGTTATTAGTACTATCACCAGTCTTCGTTTTCGGGAGCACTCTTTTTACACCCTGTATAAATAGAAAACTATTGGCTTGTAACAAACTCCTTACTGACGTGTACGATGCATGATAATGGCGTACATCCTGTGTGCGGTCTTCTTATAAGAAGACCGCTTATTTCTCATACCACGTTCTGTAACGCATATCTTTTTCAGCACACCAAATACTCAAAAGTCT
>JAOSYY010024323.1:1808-12903 GCA_025727935.1 Hebomoia glaucippe
ATTTTTAACCATTTACGCAAAAATGAGGACACTTAAATTTTATTTCATTTCTATGCGATAGGAAGGCAAACGAGCGTACAGTTCATGTACAGTTCATTTATATTAAGCGATTTCTGACGCCCATGGACACTTCCAAGATCAGTAGATCTAGACGTGTTGCCAACCTTAAGACTTTGACGATTTTTTGACGTTGTGACATTTTTGCTGCCGGCCTTATTTATTTTTACTTCGAGTATATTTATTTGTATATAAAAATAGATTTGTCATAATAAATTGGAGAAATTTTCGAATACTCAAAACAAGGCCGCCAGCAGAATACTGTTACAAAAAATAATATAAATTTTTTAAAGCCTTCAGGTTGGCAACGCGTTCCCGAAATCTATTGGTCTTGCAGGAGTCCGTGAGCGACATGAACCGCTTACTACTGGTGAACTTACTTGCCTTCCCATAGTATAAAAATACAGAAATGACAAAATGATATTTTTACATAGATATAAAATAACCTTGGAGCATTATCTTAATCCATCTATAAACAAACTAAATGATAAGCACTCAAATATTATTTACATCATACAAAACCAATAAATACTAAAATTGTAAAGATAACATCAATTTTCTTTCACAGTACATTATAAAAATATCATGTGTATTTTAAATTGTCTGTTAATTTTAAATATCGTTATCTATTACGATCGTGATCTCCTATTGGGTTTTTATCTCTGTATGTTACATAAGCTAGGCTTACAATGAATATATATTATTTTATATCTTGCGCAATCAACCTTGATTATAATATTTTTCATGATTTTCAGTCACGGTTTTCCGTGTCCACTTTAAATATCGGACTCTTAACTGTGTCTGCCCATGCTAGATAATAATTTGAAATTCGTTAAAAATAAAATACCTCCAACTTTTTTTTTATATATTATTGGAGGCAAACGAGCATACGGCAAGTGGTTACCGTCGCCAAGGACATCAGCAAGACCAGGGGACTTAGAGATGCGTTGTCGGCCGTTCAAAAAGGAATAGGCTCGTTTCTTGAAAGTTACTATAACGTAACGGTTCCACAGAGTGGTTGTGCGTGGTAGGAAATATCTAAGAAAACGCGCGGTTGTGGAACGCCAGGCCTTGAGTTTTTGAGGATGATAATTTAGATTTAGTCTCGATGATCTGTGTTGAAATACAGCGACCGGATATAATCCGAACAACGCTTTTTTATGCGATAGGAAGGCAATCGAGCATACAGTTCACTTATATTAAGCGATTTCTGTCGTTCATGGACACCTCCAAGTTCAATAGATCTAGAAGACGCGTTGCCATCCTTAAGGCTTTATTTTAATTTCCGGTATTCGGAAAATCATAGACTGAAATCGAAACGCGCATAGCACTTCACGAGTTTTCCATCTATGAACGGTCGCACGTGACCCGGACGGAACTTATAAATTATTAGTATTTCCTCCAACCGCATTTAAGAACTCTTCTTTTAAGATCAACAATTCTCTCATACATTATTCCAAGCTTTTTATACAGTACTCAAAGAAAACTAAAAAAAAAAAATAATTTTCACCATTTCCGTAACGCTCAATGACGCTTCGGCGCTACTAGTAGTATCTCATGAGTTTTCCTCAATAAATGGGCTATTCACACAAATTAAGCAACTTGAATAAGTGATTCCCGAGATTAATGCGATCAAACAAACAAACTAAATAAATAACACGTGCATAAAGGCCAAGTCAAGAGTATCTTTAATCGTCGTTGTATGAAAACATTAAAGGGACTAAAGGAAGCCAAAGGGATTTGTGAGGAGCGTAGCAAGTAGAGAGTGGAAAAAGTGGGTATGTTCATAATAGTATGATGCCTCCTATAGGTGAGCTGTCTGGATGGACGTCACCAAAGGACGTGATCCTGAAGGTGGCTGGCATTCTAACGGTTAAAGGAGGAACGGGCGCGATCGTGGAGTATTTTGGGCCTGGAGTCGACTCCATATCGTGTACTGGGATGGCCACGATCTGTAACATGGGTGCTGAGATCGGAGCCACAACGAGTGTGAGTTAACAGACTCATCCTACTGATGGAAGCATGAAAATAATTTCAAACGGTTTAACAAAACGTATGACAACAACCATTACATGTGGGAATAGCTAGATCGCTGTCATACTATCCTTACTAATACTATTGCGAAAGTAAATATGTCTGTCTATTGCGATTTTATACCAAAACTACTGGACCGTTTTAAATGAAACTCAGTATACGGATACTATAGAGCTACTTTCAATGCGACATAAGGTTGTAGGTGAAGGGGATGAAATGTATGGAAGTATAGTCATTTCTAAAAGCTAGAAATTTCCTTTTTAAGGTTTGAATCGATATAAATAATATAACATTGAAAATTTATACAGATTTTACCCTCGACGGTGTAAAACTGTAGACAATTAGGAGTGATAACTGAATCGATGGGATGCAGAAGCCAGTAATAAAAAACATTGCCGTCTTAGGGCCTCGTGGACGAATGCCTAAATCCGTCCCTGTGTTTACAGATTTTCCCTTTTAACGAACGCATGGCCGCGTATCTGAAGTCAACGAAACGTGAAGGCGTGGCAAACGCTGCCAATTCGTATAAACACCTGCTCACTCCGGATCCAAAAGCGCCCTACGATCAGGTAATCACATAAAATTTTTTTATCAACTAACAGTATATGGTTTAGAAGAATTTTTGGAATTCGTTACGGGTCCATCCAAGTATAACGTAAGCGGATATATTACAACTATTTACCTCCCATTACGTAACATGTTTCAATTAAAATATTGTTTTTAATGTCTCATGACCAGAAGTTAAATATAATCATTATCTAGACCCCCTACCTCCCAAGTAAGCCAAAATAAGCAAAGCAATGATCCCCTCCCCAATTGTGCTTACGTAACACTTGAACGGCTCCTATGATGATGATAATGATATAATGATGATGTACTTTATGAAATTAATTATCTGCCAATAACAGTCCCAGGGAAATTAGTTCAACCGGTTTGTAGATTAGCCGGAACGAACAGACAAATAAAATTGGATTAAATTATGTATCTGTTATAAATACTGTATACTGTCAGATGTATGTAAGAAAATCCTGTTATAGAAACTTAAATTTTTACTTATTAGTGTTGAAAATAATTTATTAAGGCTGAAGTCTTGTCGCCTAGTCGTGGGTTATGGAACACAAAACCCATGACATTTGGTGAAACAGACACAGAACTGTGGCTCTTATTTTTAGGTTATCGAAATTGATCTAAGAACATTGGAGCCACATGTAAACGGCCCGTTTACGCCGGACTTGGCAAATCCCATCTCAAAGTTAGGCGAGGTGGCCAAAAGGAACGATTGGCCCATAGATATTCGCGTGGGTCTTATTGGATCATGTACCAACTCTTCGTATGAAGACATGGGTCGCTGTGCCAGCATAGCCAAGGAGGTAAATATGCCCTTTAGTGAATACCTAATTAAATGAGAAGCTAACTGATGAAATTGGCTGGTCAAATTACTAAGGCATGAAAGACGAGTTAACACGTGAACGGTGTATTGGCGACTGTAGGATATTTGTTAAGTATATTTCGACGGACGCAGCCGTCTTAAGTGTTTTTCATAAAAACTGTAATAAATATGTCACAGAGTTGAGACCGGGATGTGTACCCCTACAAGCCCCATCACAAGTGTCTGCAAGTAAATCTTGTCAAAATCGGTCCAGTCGTTTAGGTCTCTATTCTCATAAAAATCATCTTCATATAATAGTTACAGTAAGGCATCGTCTTATTAAAGTCTAGCTGTACCCGCGACTTAGTCCGCACAGAATAGTATTTTTTCAATTATTTCAAAAAAAAAATCTTACGTTTCTTCTTATAACATCGGCTATACCTGCTTTTGAAAGTCCCGTCAAAATAGGTCCAGCCGTTTCAGCGATTAGCTCACACAGACAGACAGACAAAAATTATAAAAAATGTCATTTCGAATATTTTATCTGTATATATCGAGAAACCGTAAAGCTCATCAAGCCGAATAAACATTGTTACAGGCATTAAGTCACGGTTTAAAATCGTCTATTCCCTTCAACGTGACTCCTGGCTCGGAGCAGATCAATGCCACAATTGAGAGAGATGGCATTGCGCAGACTTTGAGGGACTTTGGTGGAACTGTAAGAACATTCCCTTAACAGACTAATACATAGAATTACAAACTAGCAGACGCGCGCGGCTTCGCTTGCGTATCGAGTATATGACCCAACCTTAAAGACAGGCTACAGTGTACTTTAAAAAAAAATTCACTTGTTCATATATTTTTTTTTTCAATAAAGTTGTAAGTGTATATACTTGCTTTCCTCGGTCAATGAGCTGTCCAAAACTAAAAAAAAAAAAAAATTAATATGAACCAGTTCATGAATGCAGCTTTGTCACATTAGTATAGAGATATTTTTCTAGTTATTAATTACATGAACGTTTCATTTACGTGACCCTGTAACTTTGTTACAGTTTCCAGCAATAGAAAACAAAATAATTTAGCTAATTTGATAAAACACTGTTCACTATGTATATACAACAATACGACTGAAAATGTCATGATTACTCTCATCAGAATAAAATTGAGTTTGCCACTTTAAAAAATTATGTAATATTACTAAGACCCAAAGGTTGGCAACGCGTATCCACAACCACTGTATCACTGCAAAAATGAGCGTATTCCTTCCTGAAAGACCGATAAAGCGTCTACAAGACGTCTGTACTCGTTTGCTTCCCTATAACATAAAAAATAGATCTTGGAGGTGTCCATGGGCGACAGGAATCGCTCCACACGAATTTGAACTGTATGCCCGTTTGCCTTAAACTATGTCTTTAACAGGTGTTAGCTAACGCGTGTGGGCCATGCATTGGCCAATGGGATCGTAAAGATGTTAAAAAAGGTGATAAGAATACTATAGTGACGTCGTACAATAGAAATTTCACTGGGCGCAACGACGCGAACGCTGCCACACATTGCTTCGTCACTAGCCCAGAAATCGTCACTGCCCTCTCCATTGCTGGTAATGCGCCTTATATACAGTCCAGTCATCGTAATAGGCTCGCCTATCATAAACTTGTTCTTTGACATCTTTAATGTCTCAAAATCTATATAAGGTAGAATATCGCTTTTTGGAATTATCTCGTTTTCTATTAGACTTTTGATTTTTTTCAATATTTTAGAAAATTAAATAAAAACAACTTTTGTTTTATACGTTGAATCTTTTCAACGTAGAGGGCGTAGATGGTGCGGTTAAAGCATTATTTATAGATCAACCATAACTACATAATTATTAATAATTTTAATTAAATATATATCTATTCAATAATTTGTAACTTTCAATACTGTTAAAAATTATATTTCTCTTATTAAACGATTGTGCGCAATTTCTATAAAAACATATTTAATCCCATTCGGGTCACGTTCATAGATGGAAGGTCGTAGAGTGCACGTTCCGACTTCAGTCTATAACTGTCCGAATCCTCGAAATAAAAATAAATCGGCTGACAACACCTACCATCAAGTGAAAATTTGGTTGTCAGTCTGTGACTAACATACAAAAACAAATCAAACAGCCAAATAAAAAAGGTTAAGAATTTTGATAGCAAAAATCTTATTAAAATTTTCAAGGGCGATTGGACTTCAATCCTTTGACGGATGAGCTGATAGGTACTGATGGCAAAAAATTCCGTTTGTCTGACCCCTTTGGAGACGAGTTACCCACTAGAGGCTTTGATGCTGGCCAAGATACTTATGAACATCCCCCCGATGACGGCAGCAGTGAGTAGACCTTCGTTCAAGCAATTAAAGAACTTATAATTCGATCCTGACTATAAAAAGTCATATTCTGAAAACGTTTTTTAGCGATATTTACGCTCCATCAAGTTAGTATGGCTAAATGAAATGATAGTTTCATAAAAAAATACATTACTTTAATAAAAAAAAGTAGCCAGCTTCATAACATTACCAATTAAAATGCCACCAAAATCGGTTCTCAATCAAACCATCAGTATATTAACTGTTTACTTTTGTTAAATGTGGTGGGAGGAAATCCTAATAAACTATAAGTAGTCAAATACCACATTCCATTGATGGAAAATGTTTCGACTTATGTCTATGAATTTGTGAATACTCTAAATAAAAATAAAACCGGTAGTAGATCGGCATTAAATAACTGATATAATATGGTTAACATTTTAAGGTTGGCAATGCGTCTCCTAGATCCCCTAGTCTTGGAGGTGTCTTTGGGTGATAGGAATCGTTTGTCCTACAATGTCCGCTTTCATATGCTATTAAAAAAATATATATTTGTATGTTTAATTCATCTGCCCTGCACAGAAGTGAATGTGGATGTCTCACCTACCTCTGAACGTCTGCAACTTCTGGAGCCATTTGACAAATGGAATGGCAAAGACCTAACTGACTTGACTGTCCTCATCAAGGTGAAAGGCAAGTGTACCACTGATCACATCACAGCTGCTGGACCTTGGTTAAAGTACCGTGGTCACCTAGACAATATCTCCAATAATATGTTCATCGCGTAAGTCCAACTAAATTATATCTATTCTGGCTGAGCTGACAAACGTTGTTCAGCCACTTTAATTAATAAGGATAGATGGTGAAAGAGTGAAAATTTAAGGTTGAACGCGTGTGTTATGTAATGTTACATCATAAAAAAAATATTGAAAAAAAAAATTCCGTTGACCACTCTTATCATTTAATGGTATAAAAGTAGATAGATCTATTAACAGACCTACAGAATTTACTTCTAAAATTGCATCAAAACCTGTCTAGCCGTCTCGGAGGAGTATGTTTTATGTATTTAAGATTTGTTTGATTCTTTATAGAAACATTGATAACATAGACAATTTTTATTTTCAATTTTGTCGTAGTTTTACTAACCGATAGTACGTATTTATTATAAAGCTACTTTTCTCATAATTTATACTAAACATATCTACTCTATATATAATTATACTCTATACAGATTAGAGGGTCTATTTGTAATACTAAAATAACATTTTATTTGCTGTCTTTCTGTTTGTTACTGCTAAACTCTGAAACTAATAGACCAATTTTTACGAGACTTTCACTGGCCGTTATCTTATTTATAAGAAGTAACTTATTCTAATTTTATTGTAAAAACTCTATTTATCTTTATAAATATAGATAATAAAAAATAATCCGCGCTGCCGAAGTCGCGCGCACAGCTAGTTGTATGTAAAAATCGACGGGGCTATAACTACGGGACATCGATAATTGTCAATATACTGTATTTATAGAGCGACAAATGCTGAGCACAACGAATTGAATAAGGTTTGTAACCAGATCACAGGCGTTTGGGGCCAAGTACCGGCCACCGCACGTTACTACAAGGCAGCTGGCGTGCCCTGGTGTGTCATAGGGGATGAAAACTATGGAGAGGTGTGCCACTCAGCTTTTTTAGATCCTATTGGCTATTAAAACTAAGCGGACGTTTTGGGCGAGCGTTTAGAGCTCTCCGTGTGTCTGCGTCTAGACCAACGATGCTCTGCGGCTTGGGCTGTCGCAGTTTGAGCGGGCGCTTGAAGAGCGGGACGGATGCTCACCCGGGTGAGTGGTACGCGGAAGAAGGGATCTCACCTCCGCCGGCGGAGGCAATTTAGATCCTAGTAATCCTATCCTAGTATGCAAGATGATTCATACACTTTATATTGTTCCTGTGCGAGGTTTATAAGCAAACACGTTGCCCAACTTAAAAACAACATAGATTACTGTCTTCGGAAGGTTTTGATGGATCTCTCAGGAGGGATTGAAAAATTGAATCGAGTCTTTTTATTAAAATATTTTGCATCTTCAGAACACAGTGACTCGTTGAGAATATAAAAGTTTTACAGGAACGATAAAGAAAGATATGTTTAATATCTTTTATTTTTAATGTTGGACATTTTATCTAATATATTAAAAAAAAATCCTAATTTAAATACATCTAAAGGGTACATAAAAATAAAAATGTAACTAATCGCTGTCTGTACATTAAGAAAAAACTATTATTGTCGCTATATCAACGTAATGGAACACAAAACAACGATTTTTAAATTTTTTGTCTGTTTGTCTGTGCGTTTGTAGGTCTCAGTAACGGCTTAACAGCTGGCAAAAACGACTGTTTTCTACTGATTAGGTCGCTGTTTTAATGTGGTTCGATGTAATAAATATGTCGTTCTATGACTAAAAGTAAAAAGTATCAATATTTGGATGTCTCAATAATTTTAAGGCTGTTATTAAATTATTCTTACAGGGTTCTAGTCGGGAGCACGCAGCGTTGGAGCCCCGTTACTTGGGCGGTCGGGCTATCATAGTCAAATCTTTCGCCCGGTATATTAATAATGTTTTCAAAATAAGTTAAAATATTAACAACAATTTAAATTTTAGAACTAAGACTTCTAAATCTTAAAGGATCAACAATTTTCCCTTTATAACGGATGTTAAGGCATTGCCCGCGAAAACGAAGACAGATGATAGCACTCAAGATACCTTTGATGATGGTACGAAAAAATCGATCCTGATTAAAAAAATAGTTATTTCGCTCCATCATGTTAGTCCAGCTGTTTTTGTTATCATACTACATTGCTGGTTCTATTTTTTAGTAAAGTAATGTATTTTTTATGAAACTATTGTTTAATTTAGCTGTACTAACATGATGGAAGGTAAATAATGCTAACATGTATTTTTTTGCAGGATCGATTTTTTTCCGTCCCATCGCCAAAGTAATTAGCACTGTCATCTGCCTTCGTTTTCAGGAGCGGTCCCGTAACACCCTGTATCTAAATAATCTCATACTAATATACTTGTTAAGATGTTGAAGCAAAATCTATTAACATTATATTTATTAATTAAAATTATACTTTATACAGGATACACGAGACAAATCTGAAAAAGCAAGGTTTACTGCCACTGACGTTCGTAGATCCCAGTGATTACGATAAAGTTCACTCAACAGACAAAATTTCTATACTTGGATTGCAAGAACTCGCGCCTGGCAAAGTAAGTGTCTTAACCAAAATAATATCTACTAACAGTTCTATTATCAGTATATCCTTTTTTATCTATTTTTTTATATACAATATCTGGTAAACGATCGATACGAACATACGTTTTACCTGCTGGTAAGTGATTGTCGTCGTCTAAGGACGTTACAAGACCTAAGCCAGTCTTAAATTCGCAGCCAAATTATTTTTTCAGGCACGTGCTGCCCATTCACCCATTCACATAACACACGTTCTTTGCATGTATGAACCTTACCCGGCACAGAATTTTCTTTTTTTTTAGAATTTCCTCGTACACTTCAAAGATTTCCCAGAAGAAATTTGAAAATTATATTTTTCATCACCTAGTAAGCGATTCTTGTCGCCCATGGCTAAGTCCAAGATTAATAGAATTAGGAGACGCGTTGTCAAACTTAAGACCTTAGCTAATACACCGTTTGTTACTATGACGTTGTGCTGCCGGCCTTATTTTTATGTAGAGAATTTTGAATTTGAGCTTCTGCTGCCGGCCTCTTTTTTTTATGTCAGAGAACGTACTAGAGTATTGGAACTAAGCTGGTAACGATAATGACAGAATCCATGTCAGCAAAGAGTTTGGTTATTATCACCAGCCATTGTAGTTAAGATATTTGACATATTTATTTTTTAATTTTTAGTCTGTGGACTGTGAAATCAAGCGTAAGGATGGTAAAATTGAGCGCATTAAACTAAATCACTCTCTTAATGAGCATCAGATTATGTGTTTCCGGGCTGGCTCCGCGCTCAACCTTATGAAAGAGCGTTCTACCAAGTAAGGACAGAGCAACACTCGCCAAAGCCATCATAGATAATAAATTTTGGATTTGGTCTGAAATACTTAACAGATTATCTTTTTTTTGAGACACAGACACCGTTTGTGATTTGATTTAGATCAAACTTTTATTGTAAGAATTAATAAAATTATATCTATTTTAAATTTTAATCACATCTTTTCTTTTATTATTTTTGGGGACCTAGAATTGTGTTAAGCAGGAGACAATCCTAATTCACAAAAACTTATGTATTATAATTATATATAATTTATATAATTATGTATTTATTTTTTACCTAAAAAAAATGGGAAAAATATCTTAAAATAACCACAGTATATTTATATGGTTCTCGATTCTTGGAGGATTTATGAGACCTTAAAAATGATATCTGGTTCGTATTATCCGATTCAGATGAAACTTTGCACAGTCATACAAAGAAGATATTTGACATACCAATGAAATAAAATAAAGACATTGCAAATCCTTTTTTATGTGAGCTGGTTTATTTTTTTAAATAAATAAATACTTTAAAATAATATAGATTATACAAATATATATTTTTAACTACGTACAGATAAAATCCTATTCGCTAAAGAACTCTTTAACAAAGCTCTTTTCTTTCACAACTTGTAGTGACGTGATAAATGTCATATTCATTATATACATTTAAAAAAACATTACAGACTTTTTATAAATTTTATCGTAAACATGGAGTTGAGATGACCAATTCCAGTGCCATTCTGGTAGCGCTCGCTTTAATTATTAATGAATTAAATTTGATTTACAAAGGTAAGGAAGGATTTTATTAATCTTACAACGTATACAGATCACACAATGGTCTAAGAAGGAAAGTCTGAAAGAAAAGTCTTTTCTTAAAATTCATGTTATCCTAGTACCAATTTCACGAAAATACGTTTTGTGTTCACAGCCAATCTTCTAACAGAAGACTATTTTCCATCGAACCTAGTGTTTCTAATAAGCATCTGTATTTTATTGGAAAAGTTAAGAGTCATATCTAGACTTCATTTGTATTCACCGATTCGCTTTTTACTTGAGGTGAGTTCTTGTTTGCTCCTGATATCCTAGTACTCACTGCGGATTTAGTTTAAAATTTCAGTTAGTTCAGTAAGTTTAGAAGATACTTCCCGGGATTATCCTCACGCTAGTTTTGTGAGTCTCGAAAACACATTTCCAGGGAAAATTTCCCAAGAAAATTCGCCTGTTTTTCAAATTATTTACGA
>JAOSYY010024324.1:4363-14888 GCA_025727935.1 Hebomoia glaucippe
TTGACTTCGGCGGAAGACAAAATCCATAAACAATTTTCTTTTAGTTAACCGTTAGACTATTTTCTTCGTTAACTCGCTGTGAAAATGACGGTGTTACGATTGTGACGTGTTTGATACGTACGATACGATATTAATGCTTATTTTTTGTTTCATAGCAGACGTATTTGAGATAGTTTTTAGCTGTTTTTAGAGGTTACATAAAAAAATCTAGTTTATAAAACATCGAATCGAGCGGGGGTTAACGGTGTTATTATTACGAGTATTTCAACATTTATAGAATGCAGTTGAAACGCTTTAATGAGAATTTTTTTCTCATTTAAGATATGACATGATGCTGATAAGGTTCTCATAGTTTTTATGCTCGACACACAATGTATGTATTGATAGTTTGTTTTGTAGTTAAGGAGACGTTTTCTTTATTATCTAATTTTAAAATTCTTAAACGGTACGTAGAAATTATCAATCATAGATGGAATGAGCGTTTCGATTTCAGTCTACGAATTTCCGAATACTAGAAATAAAAATAAAATAACGCCTTAAGGTTGGCAACGCGTATTCTAAATATACTTTTTTTTATAGACATGCGTTTTTAGCCTAGTGGCTATTAAAACTAAACTGACGTTTTGGGCGTCTGTGGCTAGACCAAGGGTGCCTCACGGGGGGCATCGGCCTCGGCTTGAGCTGCTGCAGTTTGGGTGGGCGCTTGAAGAGCGGGACGGATGCTCACCCGGGTGAGTGGAACGCGGAACAAGGGACCTCGCTTCGGTTTCACGGGTAATCGTTTTCGTAGTCGTTACCTACGGATCGAATCGCGGAACATCTACTGGTCTTGGTGATGTCCATGCGACAGAAATCGCTTAACATAAGTGAACTGTATGCTCGTTTGTTTTCCTTCGCACTTAATCGAAAATTTGATAAAGGTTTACGGAAAGAATAATATTCATAATGTTTTTCTAAGCTATTCTGAAATTCACTTTCCTTCATTAATAACCCGACACGAATTCTGTTAGGAAAGTGTTGAGTCATTTTGTTTATTCACGACTTAACACGACCCTTTGACAGGTATACAGTACCTTTACTTAAACATATACTTAGAATCAAAAGAAATTGAGGGCTCTATATCCTAGCGGTTGTGTAAAGCAACCGCAACGCCAGAGCACCGGGTTCGAGTCCCGGTCGGAACGTAGTTGCATTTCAAAATATCTAATTTGTGTTCTGCGTCGGTTGCGGGCGGTCTGTGGCCGGACGAGTGTCAAAAACGCAGGCTTTTCGAGTATTAAATGTGGTGGGAGGAATTCCTGGTAATTTATAAGTTCCGTCCGGGTAAACCACCGTTCATAGATGGAAAAGTCGTGAAGTGCTATGCGCGTTTCGATTTGTCTATGATTTCTGTCACCCATGGACACGAAATCTAACTAAGATCAGTAGATCTAGAAGACCCGTTGCCAACGTTAAGGCGTTATTTTATTTTTATTTCGAGCATTCGGAAATTCATAGACGGAAATCGAAACGCGAATAGCACCCACTTTTCCATCTATGAACGGTGGGTTACCCGGACGGAACTTATAAATTATTATTTTATATAATACTTTTATATACACAACAGCTTTCTATTTATATCTAATATATAAAATTCTTCTGTCAAGGAGTGCGTAATCGAACTCCTCCGAAACGGCTTGACCGATTTTGATGAAATTTTATGTGCTTATCCGGTATCTATGAGAATCGGCCAACATCTATTTTTTTGTCCCCCTAAATGTTAGGGGTAGTCCACCCCTAATTTTTTTTTTTATTTTTTAGACAACATTTTTAATTTCTATTTTTTTATGATACAGCCCAAAATTTCACCTTTCTACAGTCAACCCCTAAATATTTATGCGGCAAAACGACGTTTGCGGGGTCAGCTAGTATATATATACAAACTTCGTTTCCGATTTCGTGCCATTCGCTAGAATGTAATTAACGAAACTAATAATTTGTGAATTTCACACCGGCAAAGGTTTACGACGTCTGGCCTATCACGTACATTTGGATGTCAGTAGGGTCATTACTCAGCCCGTAATCATGACACGATAAAACCCTATTTGCATAATAATTTATCGATGACGATATAAGATGAGATGTTAATTTTAAAATTGTTTTCTTTGAATTTGCGTTTGATACGTCGCCCGAGGCATGTTCGTTTCAAATTTGACTACGAATAGTACGATCAAATGTAAAATAATTTAATATATGTACTAATATTAGGAAGCTGAAGAGTTTGTTTGACTAAGAAACCACTGGTCTGATTTGAATTCTTTCAGTGTTGGATAGTAGGCTACATTATAATTTCTAAAAAGTTTTTAGTTCTTACTAAAGTCCAATAATGTAATCCATGCTTTAACGAATACGGTTGCTTAAATATTTCTCAGTTCGTAATATAATCGGCATAGGTTTTTATTCCAAACTTTTGATGTGAATTACAATTATTTCTAATAAGACTTCCTCAAGATTACAAAATTATTTTCTCGATATCTGTGAACTAAAAATAACTGAAACCATATTAAAATCTTCCCAAAACGCACAGATATAATTAAAAACCATGGCGAAAATGATTGAAGCCGCCTATACGATATTTCGTCAAAAACAATAAACAACACATAATTCATCATTGCGTCAGGTCATTATTCGTGAAGCCATTGAACTCTCCGAACAGGATTAAATACTAATATTGCAATTACCATTGAATAATTTCAAGAATAAGACTCGTCACTTACGATGCACTGTACAATCGTGTAGACAAGCGTTTTCTATTACTTCAAAGTTTAAAGTAATATTTACAATTCTATATAAACCCTGACAAAACATCCAAAAGGTTAAACGTCAGTTTTTAAACAATAAAGCACAAATAAATAAACCCACCCCTTTAGAAGTTACGAGGCTACTGACAGACATACAGATTATCATATTACGTCGTTTAGCTAAATCATCTGATTAGCTTTGAGATTATACAGAATGTTTGGGGACTGCTCCCGAAAACGAAAACAGGTGATGGTACTAATGACACCTTTAATGAAGGAACGGAATAAAATTTAATCCTGACTAAAACAAAATCATACTTTTAAACCGGCTTATTAGCGTTATTTCGCTCTATCATTTTAGTCCAGCTGTTTTTGTTATTATGCTTCATTGCTGATTCTTTTTTTTTTGTAAAATAATAAATTTGTTATGAAACTGTCGTTTCATGTAGCTATACATACAAGACGGAGCGTAAATAATGCTAATAAAAATAGGTCTTTTTTTATTTGGAATCGATTTTTTTTCCACTCCTTCATCAAAGGTGTCATTAGTACTATCACCCGTCTTCGTTTTCGGGAGCTGTCCCCAAACACCTGTATAAGAAATCTTAAGATACTCCTAAAAAAGACATATTTTTAACACTTTTTATTAGCGTAAATAATATATTAGTTTACTAAAAAAAAGAACCAGCAATGAAGCATGACAACAAAAACAGCTGTACTAACATGATGGAGCGAAATAAAGCTAACAAAACGTTTCAAAAACATGATTTTTTTTAGTCACGATCGAATTTTATTCTGTCCCTTCATCAAAGTTTTCAATCCTACTATTACCTGTCTTCGTTTTGGGGACAGCCCCCAAACAACCTGTATAATAATTATCAAGTAAGCGTGTAACTTCGAGATAATACTACTGACATACAGAAAACGCATAAATCAATTATGCATTAAAATAGATTAACTGCTTTCCGACCGAACTATCCATCAAGAACGTACGATATCATTGCATCTGACTTGTCATCCTAACAAATTGGTCTGAGCGAAAAATAAGATGATTAAATGGCTCATTCCGTTCCTCATTCATTCACTCCCGTACTAACAAGTTTTGACGGGAGATTGCTTTGAGTTAAGTAATTCAAAACATTCCACTGTCCTTAACAAAAGTCTAATCATCACATATAGCAAAAACACTGAGTGCATTATGATAAATTTTGAAACACTCGTAATTGTACGAGTTAAAGAAAAACATGTCTTTTTCAGTAAATAAGGTTTTAGTGATGTTCCATTAATATGCATTTATCGTTAATTATTTATATCTATAGACATTTAAATTGATGTATTTTGAATACTATAGGTATAAGGCGGTTTTTTTCGCGTCAATTTTATGTGAAAATCGATCCACACGACATTAGCCAGAACGAACACGACAAATATTTTGAAAAAAATACTTCTCTTGAATATATTGGTGTGCTTTTAGAGTGCATTGCATTGCAAAGGGAAACTTGAAACATTATTTACGCGTACATAAAAATCACAAAACTTACACAAATAACTGTTTATTTTTGAATACTTGAAACTTTATTTCAAATAATTATTCAACACAAACGTAGTCGCGTTAATTTGATATACCAGCAAATGTGGGTAGAATTCAGTTCGAAAAAAACCAAAGTGATAAAACAAAATTTCAATTCTAAACTGCTTTAATTCTTCGAAATGATGAATTCAATTGTTAATTCGCTACTTGCTATAGCTTTTTACTAAACTCTAGCAGTCAGTGGCTTCAATCGAGCTGTCTTTCCACGATTTCATTAGCCTCCCACTGATTTCCCAGAAGGCTTTTATTAAGACCATCCGCGCTGTATGATACATATTAAAACTTGGTATAAATATTTTTTACTAACCCTTTTCATTAACAAAGATAGCTGACTTCATAGTAATTATTAAACTATTCATATTAATTTATGAAATGATTTTAAATTATAAATTATTTACTAGATTCAGCTAGTGGCTTTGCTTGCGTACTTTTCGATTTTTATACCTTGGGTTAAATTATTGGACTTTTAGTAAGGATCCTTTTTTAAAGTTTAATATAGCGTACTGCCTTTCTCGATAAATGATCTATCCAACACGGAAAGAATTTTTCAAATCGGACCAACGGTTCCTGAGATTAGCGCGTTCAAACAAACAAGGAAATCTTGTCAGCGTTATAATATTAATATCAAATAAAATGTATGTAATTCCAAAATCAATTTCTACACAATTACGTAAAACACTTAAATAAAAACACTAAATTCATAATTTTTGTTTGTTTGTCTGTTCTGGCTAATCTCCGAAACGTCTGGACCGATTTAGACGGTACTTTCAATGGTAGATAGCTGATTTCTGACTCGTAATCAATTTACACCATACTCATTATGACCGTTTCATCATACATATATGATGAAACGGTATAATTTTTTTTCTTAAATATTAGTTATTATTTCAATATGTAGTAAAAATAGTTTAGAAATGTTATAATCTTATTTCTTGAAGCAGAATACAGGCAGGAGGCTTTTATTTTTATATACTCAATAGGAATCGATTTTCATACAAAGCCTCCGGTATGAAAATTTTATGAGCTGTGAAATTAATACAAGTGCTCTCAAAGCATTATGTTTTTCTTTGTATGGTAAAACTATTTTTTTACATCTAGAACTATATCAATATTAATTATGATGTTACAAACATACACTTTAATATTATTAATATGTATAGACGATTATTTTTAAAGTGACACACTCGCCTACACTTTTAAAGGACATATATATACACAGGGTGTTTGGGAACTGCTCCCGAAAACAAAGACGGGTGATAGTACTAATGACACCTTTGATGAAGGGACGGAAAAAAGTCGATCCTGACTAAAAAACACTATTTATTAGCATTATTTACGCTCCATATTATAAGTATAGCTAAATGAAACGATAGTTTCATAAAAAATATATACTTTACTAGAAATAAGAACCAGCAATGAAGCACGATAACAAAAACAGCTGGACTAACATGATGAAGCGAAACGACGCTAATAAAACGTTTTAAAAATATGATTATTTTTAGTCAGGATCGAATTTTATTCCGCCCTTTCATCAAAGGTGTCATTAATAATATCACCTGTCTTCGTTTTCAGCAGACCAGACAAACTATGTCCTGTACATATGACTTAAAGACAAAAATTTCAAGTTAATTAAAAAAACTTCAGCTTGTGGACAAAATTGTCAATCTAAACAATTCTCGAATCTTCTTAAACACACATAAAAATTTCATGAAAATCGTTCCGGTTTAGGCGGAGTTTAGTGACAAATACACGGACAGAAGAATATTTAAAAATATACATATATTTAATATCGAATTACCTTGCGTTTGGCCGCGTTTCACTTGATGATAATTGAAAACGTGTCCTTAAGCATGCTTGGCAATGAGCCTATTCACTATTAGTTTAAACTCCGGTAAGTTATATCTGGCGGAGAGGCATACGCTGGCAACACATCCCCTATAAGTGCTCGCACTCTTGTATGTATTATGATCACTTTTTTTTACCATCTTTAACCAAAGTGTACGTAAACCTTTTTTGTTTCACAAAAGCCTCAACTAAGCTCGACCTTCACCAGCCAAGACCTTAATCTAATGAATGAGTTGATTTACGCCAATGACATTTCGAATTGCCCCTGAATAAGCCTTGTTAATAATTAATCCTATTATATTTGTGCCGAGAGGATGGATCAAAACGTTAGAAATTGATTGATTTTCGCATAATTGAATTAGTTTACTATTGACCTGGCTTTATTTACTGACCCGAATTTGTACAGGCTGTTTGGGGACTGCTCCCGAAAACGAAAACTGGTGATGGTACTAATGACACCTTTGATGATGGTGCGGAATAAAATTCGATTCTGACTAAAAATATCATATTTTTAAAACGTTTTATTAGTGTTATTTCGCTGCATCATGTTAGTCCAGCTGTTTTTGTTATCATGCTTCATAGCTGATTCTGCATTTTAGTAAAGTAATGTATTTTTTATGAAACTATCGTTTCATTTAGCTATACTTACAAGATGGATTTTGTCCCTTCATCAAAGGTGTCATTAGTACTATCCGTCTTCGTTTTCGGGAGCGGTCCCCAAACATCCTGTACAAGACACATACGCATAGACCGCTATTCTGTTCTTATAAAGGAATACTATAAATCTACTATAAATTTATTTAATTACAAACTCTGTGACAGTACGAAATTCTCTATTAACACTACCACAACATTAACTTCTGAAGTTATAATATCACAGATTGTGACAATATCGAATTGTATCTTTTGTCTTATCTCTTATCGCTTTTTAAAATAGAAAAAGTTTCTCACTTGTTCTATGACGAAAATCTGATAGTGAGTTTGTTGCTAAGCTTTTTCATTCACTATTTTAATAGCATAATATGAGTCGTGCTCTCGGGACTATATATACTTCCTATCATAGCCGGTTTCATTCGACTCTGTTTTTCGCCCAACGCGAGAATTCTAATTTTAATATCAACATTACTGCAAGCGTAACCAAAATACACGATTAAACTATTTAAAAGTAGTCTAATAGAAATAGTTAATATCGCACAACCACAATACAGAATATGAAATGAAAATACCAAAGACGTGCCGCAAGATCCAGATAATCTAAACGGCGAATAGTTTCAGCACAATAAAGTTCCGTTGGCTCTGTCGAGACGATTCAAATTATTGAAATATCATGAATATTATCTATGGTTATTGTAATTAAGTTCAGCGAAGGTGCACATATCTCCTAATATAATGAAGTTGAAGAGTTTGTCGTTGGTTGAACGCGTTAACCTTAAAGACTACGCGTTCGATTTGAAACAATCTTTCAATTTTGGAAAGCTCTAAGAAATGACTACCGTCTCAAACTTTATTAAGGTTAGCTTACTATAACTTCCTTAATGATAATCTTTGGTGATGAAGGCGAAGATGGACGGGACAATTAATATTATTAAAATCGCAATCATTATTTAGAATCTCAGGTGCCGTACTATAAGTACATACCAGTGCCAGCCAAAAGTGGTCGTGCAACGCTCTATTGGGATCGATCTGACTTATAGTTGCCAATAAATATCGTATTGACAGATCGATTGATACGCCAGACAGTGCTCATCGATGTCACCATCCCGCATTGTGAGAATCTCGTGAAGACCGAGAAAGACAAGCTTAGCAAATACTTGGACTTATCACACGAGATAACCGCTTTGTAGGATGTGGATTCGACGATCATTGTCCCTATAGTTAGCGTGAACGGTCTCATAGCGAAGGTCTCGACCAACATTTATAGAGTCTCTCGCTAGATAGTTGGATCAAGGGACAGATGCAAAAGGCAGTACGCCTGGACACAGCACGTATTGTTAGAAGATTTCTTTCTCTGCGGCCCTGACCATCGGTAGCTTGGGCCAAGCTCCGCTGCTGGTGGTCTTCCAGATTAGGTTTTTTATACAATTTTTATATCTATTTTATAAAAAACCTAATTGAGAAATTGAATATTGAAGAGAAATTTGAATAATTTATGTTGATAACAGAAATCTACATAATTATTATAATTATAGTTATATTCACATCAAAATTAAAAACCTTACTTGATATCAAGTAATATGTTAAAAACATTATATTATATATACTTGCCATTTTAGCGACTAATGTTAAACTTAAATATTGCTAATCTGTAAAATTCACAAAAAAAACGCCATGTCTTTTCATATTTTATCGTATACTTCTGACTAACGTTGCATCAATTATCTTGTTACAGAACGACTCTGATGATGAACAATGTGCACTGAGTGACAAATGGCAGTATGAGAGGAAGTCCAGAAGATGGTCGAGGGTGGTGGAGATCACACCTCAAGCACAAAGAAGACTCCAGGTAGAAACTGAGTGCTACAAATCTAGTGAAAATTCTTTTATTAAACAATATCTATAATATACTTATACTAATATAATATAATTTAATATAATATACTTATAACGTACTCAATAATGACAATTATGACGATTATAATTATAACCATTTTCCTGTGGTGATATAGGTACATCACGAAAAAAACAGTTTTGATTTTAGAGTCGCTCACATTATTTATATGTGTAGATACTTAATTATTATCTGTGAAATTCAAGGTGATAGCTGCACGAGCACTTGCAGAAAGAGAAGCTAGAGAAGCGAGAGGTGAAATAGAAGATGACGAAGATGAAACTCTTCCCACAATAAGAGTGGGTCTCGTGGATGCAGATGGGCATTATACTGACGTTGAACCTGATTTGTAAGTAGAATTGAATGCAATTACTATACGAAATTTAAAAGATATAGTATGATTACTATGTTACCTGAGAATTTAGAAGTAAATTGTAAATTATTGTTTTTAATCATAAATATTAATTGCCCTATCAAAATTTCAAATTCTCAGACGTCAGGCAAACCTTTTTCCTCGACTGTCTTACTTTTTGTTTTACGTCTCAAATTTTGCATAAACGTTAATCCAGCAATTTGTTTCATCTTAAAAAGATTCACTTTAGTTAGACATATATTTTCATATTTAGGTCTAATGAGAAACCTTCCATAGATCATCGAACACCTAACCCAAAATACGTATTAACTTTCCAGTTATTTTATTTATTAAGAACTTTTGTGATCAGACAGTACGTAACTGTCGGATGCCATAAAGTATTTTCTTACGAAACAAACTAACAGTATCAATCTTTATATCAGCAAAGCATCGAACTCGAGCATACACATCAAGTCGTGTACGAAATGATTTTAAATTGAAAAATATTAATAACAAACAACACTCACAACGATTTAATTTGAAACATAATCATCTCCCATCAGACAAGGCATCAATAAACCAACAAAGAAATTAATAAAATATCGCGCACAATAGCCCTAATCACCCGCTGTCGTGTTAATGAGAGTAGAAAATAGGGTTGGCAACATTCTGTTTTAATTTCTCTAGCGATTTGGAAAAAATTTAAGAATTTTTTACCGCATATTTTTTATCAATTTTTCAATTATTTACATTATATAGTGTTGATTTAAATGTGTGACACTCACGGGACAAGGCAGTGTGAATTCCATTTTTACGTATTTTAGGGACCAGCAAATTTAATAAACTTATAATAATAAGCTTATTAGAGGTAGACTTATTAATTTAGTTTCGCAATATTTGGCAATACTAGCAATTACGATTTATTGGATTCTGTATCGGTATTACTTTAGGGTTGTAAGTTACTTCAAATACTACATATATCAGCAGTGTTATGAAATATTCACTTTGATTTTTAATTTTTTTTATACCATAGGCAGACAAACGAGCAAACAGTTTCAATGCTGGTAAGTGATTCCTGTCAACCATGGAAACCTTCAAGACCAATGTCTAGGAGACGCGTACCCAAACTACAAATACTTAGCTATACTACATCTAATATTTAAAATTCTCGTGTCACAGTTTTCGTTGCCATACTCCTCCGAAACGGCTTGACCGATTTTGATGAAAATTTTTGTGCTTATCCGGTATCTATGAAAATCGGCCAACATCTATTTTTCATCCCCCTAAATGGTAGGGGTAGTCCACCCCTAATTTTTTTTAAATTTTTTAGATAAAATTTTTAATTTCTATTTTTTTATGATACAACATACAAAAATACATACAACCCCCAATTTTCACCCCACTACAGT
>JAOSYY010024325.1:0-14883 GCA_025727935.1 Hebomoia glaucippe
TTTATAAGGTAATATTAAGTATATAAACTGATATATATATATATATATATATATATATATATATATATATATATAGTTTATAACCATTTCAAAGTTATTGTAGGTACTTTAAATGCATTTTTTATAAATGTAGTCTCTTTTTAAACTGTTATAGTCATATACAGAAACATATATTTCCATCGTTTCGAATTCAGACTAAGAATTTCCGAATACTCGAAATAAAAACAAATAAGACCGGCCGCAGAACGTCACTAAAACATACAGATGATACCTAAAACCTTAAAGTTGGCAACGCGTCTTCTAGATCTACTGATCGTGGATGTGACTATGGGCGACAGGAATCGCTTAGTGACTTGGTGACTTAGGTGACCTGTGTGCTCTTTTGCCTTCCTATGATACTAAAAAATCTTCTAAAATAGGCTCTAAGACTTTTCTAATTGAAACACTCAAAAGGTCAATAATATATTTTTAGAAGATAGGATTATTGCATTCACGAAGCAGTAAATTAATTGTTGTAGAGAAACCTGCGAGAAAATATGTAGACATTTGACATATCTACAATATCCTAACAGCAGATAACGATGATATAAATAGTAGAATCACGAAACTGCCTGTTAGCGATACGAATAATGCAGTATACATTTAGTAAATTCTTTAAAACTATTAATACGGTTATATTCAGGTTAAGAAATGTTTGAAAGAAGACAATCATCTTTCTTTTAAATAGTACTAATACAAATATCCGTCTTATATTGAAGTACCAAAAAAAACGTTTTTTTTTTTCTAAACAACGAAGTATGTATTTATTACAATGACGTCACAAATAATTTTCTTGCATATAACAAAAGTACAAAAACCGTTTCATATATATGAAGTTATTTATCACAAACAGTCTTTCCCTTTCGCGTATCGAAGAATCTTATACAGCTGTTGTTTCCCGGCAAACTTCACACTTGACAATACGGGGAATAATATCTTATGACCGATCGCAAGAGTGTAAGAGCTGAACATACATTTTCCAATAATTTAAAATGAAAATCCGGACATTTACAGGTATTGCGTCATGTTTGAACTACAGTCCAGTAAGTATTAGACTGTTAAAGGTTGATAATTTGTACGAATAGGGCCGTGTGTGCTAAAAACTTAGTCAACGATAGATAAACTTGCATTTGGCGTAACATTTACAAATCCGCTCTAAATAATTAATGAATTGCAGGAAAGAAAGTAGATGGGCCGTCCGCGTGGGACCAAGGAACTGGTTCGCTCCCGGTCTGTGCGTATTACATAATTATCTTACTATCTTAACATTACGATAATCATTCTAAAATTAATGAACACACATATTATTTCCGTATTAATAGCACATAGAACGGCCACGAAAAAAAATTAAAAGCAAAACATTTCGACGCTTTGAATTTCTAAGTATTCCCTGCTTTGTTCCCTCTTCGGAGGAAATGCGTTGTTATAAAAACAAAAACGAGCGTTGAAAATCCTTCAAATAAACCAAAGGCTTCCTATTGACAATACAACACCTTGTTTCATTGTTAATAATAACTTTGTTAATATTTTTTAAGGAAAAAACAGCTGATATTTTTTTATCAAACAGTTTCGTGCTCTATTAAATCAGAACGCGCCACTTACTATTAAACTAAAATAACCAATAATGTTGCGGCATCATCGCTATCTCCCTGCATATTGCGTTTGAAGACATTGAAAAGCTATTATTTCTAGGTCTTTAGTGGAGTCTTCCTTACTTGACATTTAATTCATAATAGTTAGATATACACCGAGGTATTGAAAAAAATATATTCGCAGTAGTTTTACACCGTAAACAGTAAAACGGAAATGAGTCAAACTGTGATTGAGGCCAGGTGGCTCTTGTCGAAACCTGTTTTCGAAGACTGGACTAATTTTAAACGAATCTTTTATCCTTTTATTGGGTCTAATATATTAATATAATGAAATTCCGCCCAATTGTCTGCTTTTTTTCATTTTGAGATTTTAATGAATTCAAGTACTATTTATTTAACGTTATTAATACAAAATTAATCTCAATCACTATCCCACCTTCAAGTAACGTATTTGTAAAAACAAATAACCGTTAGCAATTTCTAGGATCCCCTTACTAAATACCACACTAGCGATCAGTTTTGCTTGCGAATTGGATGAAAAAGATTAAAAATCGAACAAACAAAACAATAAAAACGTTGATACGTAATTATAATATTAAAGTTAGCTCTCCGTAATTAATCACGAAAACATTAGATATTATTAATTAAACATGAACACGAATAGCGTTATATTAGGGATCTTCACTAACCAATTAAGACTAGTGAAACTTTATTCAGGATGAAGATCGACTCTTATTATTCAATTATCTCATAACGCTTTAAAAATCTTCATATAATGCCAACGCTTTGCAGATAAATGCGACGTTAGAGGAAAAATGAAAACCTAGAATTTAATCTCCCTCGGCGATCTCAATAGCAGCTAAGCTGGCTTTCCGTTAGTAATAAAGGAGGGTATATATTACATTATTAATTGATATAACATTCGTTCTAAACGATAATATAAAAAAGGACATTTCTATTCATATATATATCAGCTTTAAAATGATTGACTATATATTTTTAAATATAAATAGAAATTAATTTAAAAAAATTACAAAACACAATTTGTCGACTGACACTCGAGGGTGAATTAATTTATTAGCCACATCGACGACCTACAACTTTTAGGATACAAATAATGAAGAAATACATGACACATATAATCTTATATCATATACCTACAGGTTATTGTATAAGCTAACAATGATATAAAACAAAAAGAAATTACTGTATACAGTGACGTTACCAGACAGACTGTATTCAACTATCAATTGTTATTATTGCAGCGCCTATAGACGCGTTCAAGGTCTTAATGCGTTCTTACTGATATGCATTAAGGTCGATGTGAATCAATCGCAACCACAGAATACAATGCGAATATTTTTTTACGCATACCCTCGTTAAATAATTCGTATCGTACGTTTCGACAAATTTCGTACACGATATTGTTAAGTTATAATGAAACAGGTCGCACATTAAACATTAACGCTGTTTTTATTACGCACGCCATAGCAGATTACATATTGTATGCAAATGTTGGAACATACACGAAATAAACAGCCAGACAGATAAAACCTGTCACAGTAGCTATTACACATTTCAAAATTAGAGACAAATGGCCAATGCTACAGATTTCTCCGTGATTTATTTGATTCCCACTTCAAGAACCATGTACTTTTTACGTATATTTCTGAATTAGCATTTCATGAATTATGCTTAAATTAAAAGGTACCATCAGGTAAATCTACAAAACAAATACTTTGTTACCTTGGCCTTATCAGTTTTATCACGAAAATGTTTTGCTATATCAGCTGATACATGGCTTTTGTAAGTGGGACACTAATCGTTTTCCGACTTTTTGTAACCAAAATATGATAAGCTATAACTTTTACTCTGTTCCTACAGACGTATTAGACCTATTTTTAAAAATATAACATATTCATTACTAGCAATATACTTAAGAACTGCAAATGGTGTGGTACTCACCATATTTTCACTTTTTTGTATGATAAAATAGAAGAACATAACAATTCTATATTTTTAAATTCTCTAATCAGTTATGACATAAATATTTAAGTTACAAAAATATGTATTATTCACTTAAAACCTTTAAGCACTGTATCTTAATTATAGTTGACACATATACCTTCAATTATCAATATATTTCTTTTATATGCTAGTTCGTCTATGACTATAAAGGGAATAATATCATCATACTTTAACTGTGTGGATAGATCTAATTATTGCTTTAAATATGTCTTTCAGCTAGTCATTTATCCAATCTACATTGGCTAATAATAATGTTTAGACTCCACAATTTTTCAGATAACCTAAATGAAGAGCCTATTCGAAGAAAGCAAAATATAAATAATGTTTTATTGTCATTATATAAATGAGGTAGAATAAAAAAAATGATAAATAACCACTCGGAGCAGTACTTGCAATGGTAATTTTTTTTAATGCGTTTTAACAAATCATAATTCGATTGAAGTGGAAAAAATCATTCTTATTGCATGATATAAAATAGAGATATTTTAAATTCTCCTTATTAAATATCGACCCTGTTATCCCAATTGTGACAAAACTTTGGTGGGTTGGGAAAATTGTATCCCTTAAAAATAGTTATTATTTTGAATGTAGTGGACACCAGCGTTTCTATATAAACATTAATTATTAAAAAAATAAACATTTGCTCTGCGTGAAAATTTCTTTAGCAGTGCAGTGAGCGCCAGCAATTCTATATCCTAATTTTTATGAAAGGAATGTAAAAATTTGAATTTTTTATAGTTTTTAACTGCCTACCATATAGCTAAAATATCATAAGATCTAACAGTCAACAGACCAGACTGAAGAAGGGACACTAGATGGAGTCTTTCTAATAATTTCCTGGACATGTAGGTAGACCAAAATCTTAACCTATATGAAAATACAACACAGAACATTCCAGAACTATTTGGTTTTAAGAAGATCCATCCGAGATTTCAAAATGTGAGTTAATTCATAAGTAATATAGTTTTGGATAAAATTAACTTTGAATACTATTGTTTCTGATAATACCACCAAAGTTTTAACTGCATTCCAATTATTACTGTATACATAATATAATTCTTGATTTGAACACCTGAGAGATTTTAAGAGACCTTAATGTTTTAAGGACATAGATGACTAAAATTAAAAATGCTTGTGGGTATATGACTACAGGATTGTTACTTAAGAAGAGATATTCCTTACTGTAAAATACATTATCAAAAATACATGAAATAAATAATAACAGACAGATTCAACATTGAAAAGTCTAAAGTTATGTTCAAAACTATAGCTTAGTATAAAAACTTAAATGTGCAATACTCTAAATCAATTTAAATTAATCTAATTAAGAGGATACCTTCAAATAAAGTAAAAAAATTATATTTTTAAAGTTATTTAAAATGGCAATTTAAGTAACAAAAATCTGTCTATAATCATAGTGGCCTTTAATTTTGTTAGGTTTCAGTCAGAAATTGTAATTTACGAAAGGCATTGTGTGTGCATTATTATTGTTTAAACAAAGGATATCAGTTGTAAATTTTATTGTAGAAAAAACCGAACAAAAAAGACCGGTTCAACTTTATATCTATGAAGTGACCTCACCACTGTGCTCGGTGAATATATTCGAACCCAGCATGCGGGGATCTTTCGGCACCCGGGGCTTGTTTCGAGTTGAGCGGATTGATGCCCCACTTGCTGAACCACGTTCTTTTGCCTGCTGGGCCCCCATCCTGGATTTTGGGAGCCACTACTCTGACACCGGTGCCGGTCCGCGACACTTTGACTTGTCACTTTAATTCAATAAGTACATAGGCATTGATAGCGCGACGTGTATAAAATACATTCTGGGTGAAATGTCCACTATTGTAAAAAAAAATATCACTACAGTTCAAAAGAATGAATGTCTTAAATAAATTAAATAATGAACACGCGTCCGTCTCTGAACATATTCGAAAAAACATTACCGGAATTAGTCACTTAGACCAAAAACACAACCTCCGCCATTATGCGCAACTGACATGTTTGGTTTGACGTCGATTATTATTTCCAAAGACTCTCGGTAGAGGCAGCACTAAATTTTTTTTTAACATGACTAGGCAAGAACATCGTACTAATAAAACATATTTAAGGTCTATCCCCATTATATATTTTAATTTTTATTTAATAATGTATTAGTTAGTCACATTAATACTCATAATGGTAATTATAGTGCATTTTTTGTGTATATAATAATTATTTGTTACTTTGTATTAAACAGTTAACTGTCAAAATCAAAATTGCATGACATTAAATGTGATAGTTGACAATGACATTGACAGCAATTAATTTAAAATGCGTCATTGTTTTGTTAACATTCATGGATTTGAGGTATTTCAGCATTAAATGAAGTGTTTGTTACCCGGTAAATTTAAAATGCTATAAACAAAGAAATGCCAATATGAAAGTATCTAATCTCATTTATAAATAAATGATTTTAGTCATAACATAGGTTAACTTTTTTTTACGATTCAATATATAAAAATACATACAACCCTTAAATTTTATATATTTATGTGGTAAAACGTTTGCTAGTAATTGCATAAATCAAAAGGAGTGGTAAAATAATACGAAATGGCTATTCGACACCAATTTATTTAATACTTTTGTGAACATACAATGACCATTATATTTACGAAGAATAGTTTCACATTGATATGGCTACTGGTAACAGACATTTTACCTGATCTAAATCCCTTTAAACAGACAAACACTGACAATTTTTTTTATATTACAGAAGAATTATCTTAAGTACATAACTTATGTATCATTTTTATTCCACTGCTTAAAAGAATGAATATAACAAAGACAGAGCTGTTCTGTGGAAAAATCTAGTTTAAGTAAAAATACAATATTTAAGCACTACAAATTTATGTCTAAAAAGAAACTGGTATCATTTAAATATAACATAATCCATTAACAATCATAACAAATTAATAAATATTTAGTAGTAACTATTTTTTGTACTAGTGTTTAAATAAATTAATAACAAAATATCTAATCGTCCCATTTCTGCTGATTAAATATTATATTACCATGGCCTTGTCACATTTCAGATTTTTAAACTGTATATGTTTAAAATTTAAACATACAGTTAGTCTACAATGAAATCCTGTTGACATTCCTTTTAAATTATGATTATTATTTATCTCTTTTCCTAAGTTGTCTTGCATGATCAAACATTAAGTATCCAATAATTTGATGTTTATTCGCTTTAAAAATCGACTTTTATTAATCATAAATATTATAAAATATAGTCCTGGACTTTCAGACATGATGTGCATTAATTTTCTGTAGACTATTTTATAATTCTATGATGATTATCTTTAAATATGAACCCTGCAAATTGTTTTAAAAAACAACTGTTTGCTGTCTTAATAGTGGTTGATGTCCTAACTTGGCCCCACATCATGCTCCTTATAAAAAATATACACCGTTAAATAAAGTTTGCTTTACATTCTTTAGAAGAAGTTTCAAATATTAACCACCTTACTCATAAAAATTCAAAACGCTTAAACTAATAACTACCTTAACTTGTGATTACTTAAAGCCTGTTTTAAGAGATTTTTATGAATAACACTAATAATTTTAAGCGTGAAGACATACAGTTTGATCTATTCAAAAACCGATTAAAAATTCTTTACCAAAATTAATGTCGATTGGATTGCAAATCGTAATTCCGTGTTAATATGAATTATTGTCTTAAATAGACTCTTTGAACAGGCCTTAAGTCTTATGAAAACATTAAATATACAAGTTTTTTACGTTGATAATTTAAATATGAATTACAATTATGCTTACATATAAAAATGGTGTATGATAAATGTCAAATTACTGCAGTAGTAATGTGCACTCATAGTGTCATTACAAAGAAGCTATCTGTTATATATATAAAAGATTGTACATGAACTACTAACAGGATAATATTAAAAACAGAATTGGAATGTCACGTACGAATTTTAACAATACAGTTAAACATAAAAAATACAGTATTAAGTACTTTGTCCACAGGATAATATTCTATGATAATAATAATCAGATATCGATTGGCTATTAATTAATTGCTTATTACATAAGCCTACTACATATTATAACATTTATGAATAAACTATTTCTGTCATATTATATTAAGAGGGGTTGTTACTAATCCTAGATATAACTAAACTAGAGGCGTTTTTATAATTTTATAAAAACTGATATCTACATACAAAATAGTAGCAAGATATAGAACTTTTGGATAATAAAACGGACGAAAGTTTGATCTTTGTTACGTTGAATTCGAACCGTAACGATTTCGTCGTCAGATCAAAATTTCATGAATCTGATGATCAAAGGAGATTTTAGCATAACCAAAACTCGCTAATTATTTAATTAAATCAACATACTAAATGTGATGTAAGCTATAATAAACACCTATATTATTAATATTTCAATGATTGCAAAATACCAATACCAACCAGTTTAATACTGCTAAAGAGCTTATCATTACAAATAGACCTTAACCTTACAGTCTCCAAACTAATATTATAAATACATTATGAAGTCTAATCTAAAAACTAATATATCTTTGGCACCTACAGTTTGGCTACTATTTATAGAGCAATATTTATGTATTTTTAAATTGTATAGCGGATATGATATATCATTTGGAATTAGAAAAAGAAAATATGCAGCTTTTCTTAATTTTAAAAATTTATAACAACTCTTACGAGACGGACTTGTTTCAATTATTTTCGTTAAACAAACACAAAAATAATGCTCTTTGTTCTATTGTCTTAGTGACGATGGTATAATTAAAATTTGTGAATGGCTAAGCCAAATAACGCTATAAAAATACATTTCAAACAAAAACAACTTAACAATACCTATTAATGTTCTAGGTTTACGAAATATACCAACTTTCATTTACGGTGTACCTACCTACTAACATCAGACAATTCTACTTGTAAACTAATTTACTAAGTACTTACAAAGATTAATATTAAACGTGGTTGTAATAAGCATTTGAGCAAATATGTTCTCACACAACTAATCTGAAATTCATAGCATACGTGTATTTAGTGAAAAGCTAAAAATGTTTCAACTACGATTACTGTAATGGTCTCCAGACACGTGTCGCAAGAGATTCTATGCTCTTTTACGATACGCTATATATGGAGGGCCTAAATTACATAAATTTCCATTACAACTTTTGTTCTACCACCGTTTAGATACGAGTCTATGTTTAGAAAGGGAGCTTAACTTCAATTCAACAGCTTAGATGTTCAATGATTAAATTGTATCCGCTTTCCGGAAAGAATTGGTGGAGTCATTACCCAACACTAACCACTATTATGGCAAAGGTGCTTCTTCGTAGAAATCGGGCTCGTCGTCCATGTCAATATCCTTTTGGGCTCCATCCAACTGAAACATTCATAATTGTAAAAATAATGTTCAAAACAATAAAACCATGACTATGATCAGTGGTTCAAAACACCTCATAGATAACCTTCTGGTACCGTTCGCGTGCACGTCGATTCTGCCAACCATTTCTAATTATCTATCTTAATATATATAAATCTCGTGTCACAATGTTTGTCCTCAATGAACTCCTAAACCACTTAACCGATTATAATAAAATTCGCACACCATGTGCAGTTCGATCCAACTAAGAGATAGGATAGTTTATTTATCAATTTAAGTCGCAATATTATTTAATTTGAATATTGGAGAGTCAAAATTATCCTATAGCTCCAAACGATTCTGGCAGATGACAATATCCGTTGAGGTAATCGAGTAGGTATTCAATAGATGGCGCTGTGTTAAAAGCACATTAAAGTTTAATTTAACAAAAACCTTAGCCACAGCGACGCATGGCCAGGTCATCTAGTGGTATATATTTTTGGTAAATTTATTTGTTTTTTATAATATAGAGTACAAACGAACACGTGGCAAATGATTACTGACGTTAACACTACCATCTTGGAGACGCGTTGCCGGCCTTTCAAAAAGATTAGGCTCGGTTTTTGAAAGCTACCATATCGTAACTGTTCGGAAAAGCGTCCGGCGAAAACTGATTGTGCGTAGTAAGAAATGATTGAATTTATGAACGTGGGCTTCCTACTACATCTTTATAATTTAAATCTCTAAAGATCTGGGCCGATTCTGATGTTTCTGAATTATTTTGTGTTCAAATGGAATCGTGAGTGGTTCAAATGTATGTTAGTTCACTAGATGATATTTTTTTTCTTGATTGGAAATTTTCATACTTAAAATGTGTCTCCGTCAGTCGGGTCCGTTAATTAAATATATTAATATCATTGTATCTACTAGCTATAAGAAGCGTAAGGTATAAATTAACTATAATATACGAATGGCAAAAATAATGGAACCCGTGAGATGTAAACAGGTTTTAATTTGAATTTGGTTAATAATGTAAAACTTTACACCGTGTTATACTGAGAAAGTGATATTTAGTTAAAGGGATCTGACTAAAATCTGAAAATTGGCAAGCAAAAAGAGAAAAAGATCTGGAATAGTCTAAAGTCTTAACATACCGCTCGTAGCTGCAAAGGTGTAAATACATGCACCAGGAGCATCCTCAATGGTACCATCATGACCAAGAAGAAGGGCAAGGCAAGAGAGATCTTCGAAGACTTCACCGCATACAGAATGACAATACCCGCAATTTGAATGATCGTAAACAAGTGCATTTTCATAGTGGGTACCTGTAAATTGAACATTTATCGAATTTTAATCACATCATCATGCATTAGTTCAATAGAAGTTAAAATAATTATTATTTTTAAGAATATTGAAAAAAATAATTGTTTTTGTTTTCGGAAGCGATCCATTAACAACCTGTACTATACGGTCCAAAATCAAAAAGTATGCTCGCAATTTACTTACTCGTCTGACGTACGGCACTTGTGGATGATGTTTCACTGGCTTCAATAACAAAATGCATCTATCCCAGAACTGAATACCACCAAGAGCTGATATACCCATGTACAAGAAGACTCCAAACAACACGGCCATAGGTACGAGACGCAGCCAACCAGATGCCAGCACCGATACGCCCACTAATATGGCAACCAGGAGACCAGTCAAACGTTGTTCTAAAAAAGAAAACATTATGTAGATAAAGTAATTCAAGATCCTGCATTTATAAATGCATATCTTTAACTTGCTCACCTTTGACTTCCACGATGTGCGGTTTGTCACCAGGCGCGTGAGTCGTAGACATGACGGTTAAGGCAGAAACGTGGCTAACAGAACGCACAGTCGCCACACATTGCCAAGGTGCACCGAACATTCCACAAACGGCGTTCACCAGCGACATCACAACGATATCCATGTGGAAGCCGCTGCCTTTCTTCAGACGACGCTCCGGCTTGTCAATAATTAACCTATGAGGAAATTATAATACTTTACTTGATAACAAATTGCAGCGCTCCGTACATCAATACAATAATACCAATCAGTAATATAACATTCGCCAAGATTGTTTAATATTCGCAAAGGCAAGCATTAGAAATTATAATCATGAGTACTCATGTTAGCCTATCAAAGACATGTCTTACTCTGCAATATGAGTTTCCATGAAGACAATGATGTAGACCATTAGAGCCGGTAACGCCATTGCAGCCGCAGCCCATATGGGAATGGTTTCTAGACCAGGGTTGAGAGGTACAAGCCAAGATCTGTCAGACGTAGGGCTCAATCCATCGGGTACCTTCAGTTTTTCTGTCCATACTGGTACGAAAGCTGATACCACAACCATAAAAACAATAGCGATTGGTACACCAAAGTCACCGAGTGCTCGTCGCGCCTGTAAATGGAAAACGAAATTATTAATTTACTTATGTACATCAAATTTTATACTTTCGTTTAGCTTATCTAAATTTTCTGTTGTTGAAATGACTAAATAACAGTACAGTCTGCTTTAGCACGGCCAACGGGACAAGACGAAAAATGTAAATAAACTAACTTTTACTAAGTTACCAAGTGACATACAGGGTGTTAGGGAACCGCTCCCAAAAACGAAGACAGATGATAGTACTAATGACACCTTTGATGATGGTACGGAAAAAAATCGATCTAGATTAAAAAAAACTTACTTTTAAAAAGTTTTATTAACAATATTTATGCTCCATCATGTTAGTACAGCTAATTGAAACAATAGCTTAAAAAAATAGATTACTTTACTAAAAAAAAGAAGTAGGTATGAAACATGATATACACAGCTGGACTAACATGATGGAGCGTAAACAACGCTAATAAAACGTTTTAAATATACGATTTTTTAGTCAGGATCGTGTTTTTTTCCGTACCATCATCAAAGGTGTCATGAGTACTATCATCTGTCTTCGTTTTCTGGAGCGGTCCCCTTACGTCTGTTATATGGAGAATCAATTACTGCTAAGAGTAATCAATCAATCAATTATTAATCAAGGACACAGACTTTTTTACTGAGGTAAAAAGTAAAATTGTCTCTGCATTTTCACGTAAACAAATTCCATTAGGATTTATTTAATTTTCCATCTCATTAAAATGTTACGTCAAATGTACAATTAGTTTTTTTTTAATACAAATGTTTTGAACTCCTAACTGATTTCCTTAGTATATATCTTCTTCGGCCTTGCTAGTATCAGTTTAAGTTAACGATAAATATCAATTTATTAGATACTGTGCCATTTTTAAACCCATTCGAGACGGCGATTTTTTCTAACATCGTTCCCGGTTAATTTTTTTTTTGCGAACTACGGATCGCTCCTTGGTTACATAAAAATTATCTTTCATATTATAAACTGTCTCGTATAGGTCGAAGATTACTTACGCTGCGTCCCAAAAATTTGCCATTACGAAAGATACGAAGATAGTAAGCGATTATAAAAGTGGTTAGAGTCAGCATTGTGCAGAAAAGTGCGGTATTTGGTTGAGGCGGTATACGGGCTGGAGAAGGTATTGGTGACATCGTAACATTTGCGGTCAAATTGCCTGAAATAAATTTGTTAGTCTATTAAAACAGTATCACATGCATATATACATTTAATTTCATTAATACATGTCTTATACCAGTGTGTACCCTGCGCAGGCGCACGCTCGAAGATATTAGAGCTTGCGAACAAAAACTAACGCACTACCGACTGGTATCAGTACTAGCTATATCAAATTTAAATTATTCTCCGACATATATATGTATTTTATATCATTATGATCATACTTGCAGTAATTTATAGAATTATATCTCCTAATTAATTACTTAGGTTAAAGTACTATTAGTAGGCGGTTATATCGAATGTTTGAATTTTAAAAAACACCTACCGTTTTCTGATGAGGTAACGAGTGGCATAGTAATATTTTCTTTCTCACAGTAGTCGTAGCCAAGGGGATGCATGCGGTACAAATTGATAATGTTCGTAATCGGCTCCGAAATGAAGATTAGAGATATAAGGAATGCGAAGATATCTTCAGTAAACCTGAAAAACACTTGTTGCAATCAGTACAAAAGTGGTACTTGTGGTACACGTGCTACGTGAAATTATGGGTTTTAAATAATCATCAAGCAGGATTAAGATCTCAAGTTGATGATCAGTTTTATACAATGTTATTGTAGCTTCTGTAATTCACTAGCTGACTCACGCAACTCCGTCTGAGTTACAAAATTAATTTAAAACCAGTTTTTGTCAGCGACTTAGCTCGCGTTCATTTCGATGTTTACACCTTGCGTTACTTTATTGGACTTTTAGTAAGGATCCCAAATTTTTTCAAATATAATAACCTTATAGCCTTCTCCGATGAATGTACTATCCTACACTAAAAGAATTTGTCAAATCGTACCAGCGGTACCTTAGATTAGCGCGTTCAAACAAACAAACAAACTCTTTAATCTTATTATCTAATATATAAAATTCTCGTGTCACGGTGTTTGTAATTCTACTCCTCCGAAACGGCTCGACCGATTTTCGAGAAATTTTATAAGCGTATTCAGTAGATTTGAGAATCGGACAACATCTATTTTTCATTCCCATAATGTTAAGGCTGGTCCAGCCCTACAATTTTTATTTTATTGTTTGGACAATTTTTTTCTTTTTATTTCCTTATGATACAGCATATGAAATACAAACGACCCTAAATTCTCACCCCTCTTCAATCATCCCCTACTTTTTAACCACAATATATTTATATGGCAAAAGGAAATTTGCTGGTTCAGCTAGTATTAGTATAGATTTCACAAGACAAACTTAAAATGTAGACATATTACTATTCTGATTTAACCGTATACGCAGCTTGAAACGGAAGTTCAAAGTTAACTGAAGTGATAATAAATTAAGAAACTAATTATAAATAGGCTCTTGTTATTTATGAAAATTAGTCTATTAAGTGTTCTATTGCAGTTATAGCAAGGGCGGATCCAGCTTTGGTGCCAGGTGCGGTCACAAACGTGGTCAAGTCAAAAACTTATAATTTAATTTTGATAACAATTGATACAAATAAAAAGTAAGTATTTTATTAATGTACATAAATACTGTACTTAAAAATATTCATTCTTTATTGTACACTTGAAAAACTTAACACAAAAACATATTGCCATCTTCCCTTGAAGACATCCAGAGAAGCACTATCACGAACGGAATTATATTCCATAACCGGGATTAAGTCAGAGGGGGGTCATGACCCTCCTGGCTAGATAAATAATAAATAGAGCCGTTAGCACTGACGATGACAATAAGAGCTTATTTTTAAATTTTAAGTATCAAAACCGTTGATCTACTACAGTATAAAAGATGAACTTGCCTGGTAATTTTCTTGACTGCAACACTTCCTTCTAGCGACGCTACTAGGAGAGCGATTATAATCATCCATAGTCCACAATACATACGCGCAGCCAGAAAGTCAAAGCCGTAGGAATGGCAGAAGTTCGCTAAAGATTCATCGAGAAGTAGAAGTGGCCCAGTCGCACCCGTGATCATCATTGGCTGTCCTGCCACCAGGGCGAAAAATACACCTCCAATGCACGTAAACACCTGTTTAACATTTATAGGTTCACTATAACTTCTACATAATAACTTAACCAACAAACGAATGTGACTCTACGTTAAGTCTATTAAAAAACCAAATTGTTCACATATAAAATGAATAATGTAAGGCAAAGCATGTAATTCTCAATACCATTGTTATCCTTAATCGTAGTAATAAGACTAAGCCTATACTTTTAAGTACTATT
>JAOSYY010024326.1:0-14882 GCA_025727935.1 Hebomoia glaucippe
ACAACCCCCAATTTTCATCCCTCTACAGTCAACCCCTATTTTTATATGGCAAAACGACGTTTGCGGGGTCAGCTAGTCTATGTATATATTTATGTATATCTAAGTTCTGCTATAGAATAAAATAAATTATTGAAGTGATTTTGGAAATAAAACGGTTTAAAAATGCCCTCTGAGGTCGAGCTTCGCTGTTATTCTGGTGTCATAGTAAAATTTATACTCTAAAACATAATTCGACGTTTCACTGTAAGGTTCTAGATACCGTACAAGATGGTGTTAATAATAAAATATTTTTTTTGTGTTGAAGGCGGATTTTCATTCAAATCGTTAGATCGATCGAATGATAGATATGTGATTTTTTAGGTAATTAGCTTATATCGAATATATTGTAATAATGTTTGATGTAAAAGTCATCACTATTTTGTTTAAAGAATAGTTTTTATTTTGTATATAAGATGCAGAATGCTGTTTTCAAGGTACAAGTAGTCGTAAGTTTAATGGGACATTGTTTTGCGCAGTACTACCATACAATCACAGTGCCGGCCGCGCGTCGGTCGAGTGCAATTAGCAAGATGATAGAAATGTTTCGTGGTCGACCCTCAGTCCCCGCACAGACTGGACCCGTCGAAGCTTCGGAACGAAGACGAACGGTAAGTCTATCTTAAAAATCTTTTTGTTAATTTGTATGTTTTTGACCGGCGCAACTGCATCTACTCTAGATAATATCCGGATTTGATAACAATTTAAAAGGTTACAGTGAGTCAACCTTCAAAGATTTGTAACTCGTAGTTATAGATTATTCCTTAAATAACTGTTTTCTCAGCGTTCGTAATGAATGAATTTTTCTCGTTTTTGCAATATCCCCGTTGATACTCAGTTTTATTAATGCTCTACAAATGGGCTATCCATTATAGTAATAAATTTTCAATACGAATCAATGGCTCCTGAGATGAGTGCATTCAAGCGACGAAATTCTGAATTATTATATTAGTAAAAATTCTTGGCCTAGTGAACGGTGACACCCATATTAAAATTTATGGCTACTATTAAAGCGTCCATTATTTTTGCAGTTCTTTGAAAAATTATACTCTATAGTTCTGTCTAGTCTATACATTGCACACTATCCTTTCCTAGATAAACTTATGTATACGATACCCGAGAGATGAATATATTTTATAATTTATGACCGGTTTTTTAAGAGAAAATATATTACCAATTAATATAATAGTGTTACGTATCGCCTTAAATTTCTTAGACCACGAAATTTGTATGTAAATTTTATTATCTCGATGGCTCTTCCGCAAATCGTTAGGGATAATGTTGCACGTTCTAAAAATTAGTCATCCGCGCCATCTAAGCTAATTCATAGTTTGTAAATAATACCACTTACAGTCTAGTTCGGTAATAGTATACTAGAGGGTAGTCAATATGTATATTATTTGTAACTACCCGGAAGTAACATAGATGTCGTTACTACGGCAGGAGAAATACTGAGTGGTGTATTTTGTACTTGCAGTGTAATCCAGAGGGTGTGCAAAACACGATTTTAACCCTATTTTTGGACTATTTTCCTTTTTTGAGTATTTATATTTATAAGCTAAACAAAAGCTAAGTTTATTAAACATGGTTATTAAAATTGGCAAAACCGGTGGGGTTAAGATTGTATGGTGATGTAATTGTCCCGGCGAGAATAGAACCCGGAACAATACGCACGTTTTATGGTGGCAAAGCAACCTCTTAGGCTACTTCGCCATCCGTGCAGTTAATAGTCCTGTTGAATTCGGAAAGCTATATCATGATAAATAACTAGAATTTGTAAATAAGCCAGGTATAACAAAGTTTACTTAGCTTCTAAGCTGTAAGATTAATTAAAATTGATATCCTTGAGTCAATGCAATAGAAATTATTTAATTACAGGTCTAAATAGACATTTATAAATTTAAATTGAATTGAATTTAAATTGAAAACTTTCCCTTTTGTTAACGTGGCCCGTTTCAGGTGTTTTAATTACAGACATTGACATAAGAATAAATTAAATTAATTACATATATTTTTATAACAGTGGTCGAAAGAGATCAATTTATCTTAGGTGACATATCTACCACCGTCGTTAATTATTTAGTGCTACTTTGCGAACTTTTTGTCTTAAGCCCAGTTAACGACTGATAGGCTAAACAATATGCGTATTATTGCACTCACCACTACCGTCTTTTAAATATAGCTCCTGATCTAGATTATATTTTAGCTCTCTTATTCATTTCGTAAAGTTCATAAAATTGCAATCGGAACACACACACACACACACACACACACACACACACACACACACACACACACACACACACATATATATATATATATATAATATATAAAATATATGGGGTTACAATGTTTGTTCCCTTACCCCTCCGAAACGGTTCAACCGATTCTTATAAAATTTTATTTGCATTTTCAGTAGATCTGAGAATCGGCTACTATCTATTTACTATCCCCATAAATGTTAAGGGCGGCCAACAGCAAATTTTTTTAGACAAAAATTTATGTTGTAATTTTTAAGGAAACAGCATTAAAAACACATACAACTCTAAATATCAGTTATTCTTAACAAACTCTTAGAACGTGCTATATGTATATTGGTGAATGTTAAAAAACTCAATAGGCTAATGAATTTTTTTATGAATACGAAGCTTAATGTTCCTACCGTACATATGAATATTATAAGTTAGAAAAATTATCACTAATATTAGATACTTCATTAATATCTATATAAAACTGATTTTAATGAAATCATAATGTCGAACGCAAATGTTTGAACTGGAAACAATTGTGTATGTTGCTTCGAATGTATGAGTATCAGTCGGATCAGGATTGCTTAGAAAGTTGACCTACTAGCGGTGCCCTGCGGTTTCACCTCTGTCACAATATTTATAAATAGTCTACGTCTTATTCTAATGAATGAGTTTATTTCTATAGTATCATTAAAATCTGTGAAAGAGTAACAGACATCCATACTCATAAACTTTCGTGTTTATAATATTAGTGAGCATAATGACTCGTAATTTATCAATGTGATATTTGCAAGACACTTGTTTTAAAAGCAAGATCCTTCGATTCTCTTAGCAATTACACATTAAGTAAACTATTGAAGTGAAACTTCTTCAGGCGCATTGACATTTTAATTCCAAGGTGGCGTCACGACAATATCGTCATGTCTTTAGCGTTAGGACGCCGTTACGATTTTATCTCTGACGATTGATTTAAAAATCTTACAGATATTTCTTAATCTCGCCAAAGAAGATACACTTCTGACACGTATAATCTGTGCACACAATTTTTTTATTAATAACATACACTGAGTTTTATTAATAATAATAAATTATATTTGTTTTTATTCAATCATAACGATTATCAGCTTTTTATATTTCTCTTCCGGTATTATAAGTACATAATTAATTGTTTGTTTATTTGCACTTCACATTACTAAATCCGTGTTGATATTTTCCTTGTGGCTCCACTTGAAATTCCTATAAAATCTACGTCGCTCAGTCTAACACGGAAAATAATCATATGTTTAGTGCTGTCCACCGTTTTATGTCAATTATTGGAATTAACCGGTCGACTCTTAGTTCGCGATCAACTTAATAGAATTACCTAACATGTTCACGTACAAACGCACCTATCGTTACACCGTTGCCGAGTGATAAATAGAAGGTAAATATAATAATCACGGAAACAATATGTTTTTATGTCGCCTGCGTTACGATGCTGAGATTACTTAGTACGAAAGTCATGACGTCACACCTTCATTATCAATCGCAACGCAGTTTAGTGACAGCTGACGTGACTGTTGTAGAACTATTGTGTTATACAAAAATTCGTCTTCGCTTCCCGATTTAATCGCGTTGCCGCTCTTAAGGAAACCGAGCATTTACACTCCAGCGTTGCATAACAAAAGATCGTCTCGTGACAACTTTGTTATCGCTCAGTGTTTTAAGAGAAGCCTTCGTGTTATAACCTCCAGTGTTCATTATTGCCCGCCAATATTATCGGTAATAGTCGCGACGCGTCGTTCAACACGTCCTAGTGCTGGATATGGCGAATTTCTTTAGATGGAAGAAAGGTAAACGGCACGAGGTTGAGCCGATATCTGTTGGATCTGATAAGCCTCGGAGTCGCTCCCTAGACTTTCGATCGTTAGAATTGAGTGGTATACGCCAAATTGCACATAATTATGAGGTCGACCAGGTATTTATCAAAACAATAGCAGTTTATCGTGTTAAATTCTTTAATTGCTATAATTTAAATATGATTTAATATAACTTGTGTAACTACAGCTTATAATAGATGGAATATGTTATATAAATTATTTATATACGTGATTTAGGCACTGCGCCCCTCTGTTTGTTATTTGAGGCAATGACGACATCATTTGCGAAAACCTACTCGTTTATTTATTTCTCAATATAATAAGTGGGTTTTCATAAAATTTATAACTACATATATACGTAAAATTTTGCATATAAACTGTGATGTCATTCATACAACGAATATTCTAGTCACTGTACAGTAAAATAAAAAATTGTATAGTAGTCCTACATTTTCCTAATAAGGATTAGAGTTCATTCGTTTTTATTTATTTGCAATTTGTATACAATTCACTTAACATTATATATAAATAAAACTGAAATGTTCGTAATATGAAAATAGTATTTGTATACGGCTGTATGTACTTTTATAAAGATTATATTAAATAGTTGTCGGTAAGACTGCGAACAAATCGTAATTAAAAAATATATTCACATTGGCTTGTAATAATGTAGTTGTAATTTAAAGGTAATCACAGTTTATTGTGATAAGTGGTGATATTAAAGCCGTGATAAGGTTGATGGTCAGCTTCGTATGTTTATTGTTTTTGTTATCCGCAGCGGGTGTGAATAGTTCACTGTTACACCTTACCTATATCAGACTTACGTCGCGACCTTGTCTACCTTTAGATATTTAACTGTGTCTTGGTAACGGTACGCTGCGATAGTATATAGGTCAAAGGATCTTGCTGATTGATGATTACCCGGTTATCTATCAGCCGACGCCGGTATACGACACCGGCCACCTCGGTTATGTTTTCCCCATAATCATTTTATAGTAATAGTATTTCCAGCAACAAATTCTAGACTTGTCTAAAAATCTTTGTGCCGATCCTTGACGATATATATCCAAAAAGGGTTAGCGTCACGTAAATATACTACCATTAAACAAGTCTAAAATATTGTAGGTAAACCGTAGGTAGAATATTGTTAACTTATTTAATGAATATCATGTTATAAACGTTGATTTTCTAATCGGGTGGTCCACAGGCCGTAGTATTATCAAAGTGTCCTGTTTATCGTGATGGATTAAGATTTCGACAACAACGTTTTAGGTGAATTGTTCGTTTTTTGATTATTACAGTTTCAATTGTTTATTAGAGAGCATAAAATTTTAAAATTTCTCCTACAATTCAAAATAAACACAACGAAGTGTACATAACAATATTATTACACCTAACTGAAATTAGACAATGTTAATTCTTTTCTGATAAATACGTAGTTAACGTATCTTTGTAAGATCAAAATACTGTTTTTTTCAATGTATACCGTTTGTACATACATGCTTGGAATAAAAACACGAGTTTAAAATTAAGTCAGTGTTTATCTGTTTTTTCCGGGTGACTTCTGAAAGGGCTAGCTACGATTTTGATTGGATTTTCCTTAGCGAAAAGCCGACTCGCGACACGATCTACTTTTATTTCATATGACACTGCCCATAATCAATTTAAGGGGGTTTCCCTTAAATTCTGTCAGTCAGTGTTACTGAAAAATGTTTGAATGTTGTATTGTTTTTTTGACACTAAAAATAATTTCCTCATACTCGTAATATTAACGCGGGTGCAACTACAAGTCACCGCTATAATATACAACAAAATCCCTACTCAGTCACCATAATTACTAAGCAAATCCTACAGTAGGATTATAATCGTATTACCTAAAGCTTCTAGTTGATTTTTTTTTTTAATTATTTTGTTTTCTGATTTTTATAAATGTACCTCTAATTATAGTAGTAGGTAGGTCCTAAATAAATGTCTTATGTTTCAACTTGGACTATGGTAGTTGAAAGAGACGACACCGTATTTAAACGAACAAACGCGTGTCAGTCAGTACTTTCTGTGCCTTTATTCATATTTAAATTTGGAATATCAACTCGACAATATCAATACAATACAGACGATTGTATCAAATGTTTCGAAGTTTTGATGGTTACAAAATACGAACAAACTACATAATGTGCTTATAACTGCCGAAGGTCTGACAGTTATTGTATTTTATATTATTGGAACTAGTTCTGTATCGCGGTTCAACCCGCAAAAAATTTATATCACTATAAATAATAAAAGTTCAACATCGTTTGTCGATCTGTTTACTGTTTATGTAATAGCTTCAAATTTGATCCAACTATTTCCAATATTAGTTGGAACCAACAGACAGACAAAAATGTATAAATTGCGTTGCTGTTATAATCGCTGTATACTTTCATATGGATTTAAAAAAGCCTATTACAAAACCTTCAATATTATTTATATAGGATGTTTGGGGACTGTTCCCGAAAACGAAGGTGGTTAATAGTACTAATGACACCTTTGATGAAGGGAAAAAAAAATTCGATCCTGACTAAAAAGAAGAGATATTTGTAACACTTTTTCTAGCATTCACGCTCCATCTTGTAAGTACAGCGAAACGAAACGATAGTTTCATAAAAATACATTACTGTACTAAAAAAAAGAACCAGCAATGAAGCACGATAACAAAAACAGCTAGGCTAACATGATGAAGCGAAATAACGCTAGTAAAACGTTATAAAAATATGTATTTTTTAGTCAGGATCGAATTTTATTCCGTTCCTTCATCAAAGGTGTCATTAGGACTATCACTTTGTTTTCGGGAGCAGTCCCCAAACATCCTGTATGTAGGTATAGATTAAGTTCACAATCCTGTTTGTTTATTTTCTACTTCGAAATCATTCAACGATTTTACTGCGGTTTTCAATTCCATATAACACGTTTAAAGGAAATAAATTCGATAGTAAATAGTTATTCGAGTGATATGTCATTATTAATATTATAGTTTGCCCGTATAATATAAAAAATGGAGAGTAGTCAAATGTGTGAATAGAAAATAGTAATACTATGTATTAACGGTCTAGCACTTACAAAACCGATAATTCTTTATCTCTTTATATCTTTTCTAGTTACACAGTTGAATAGTTATTACCCGAGTGAAGGCGATGCGACTCACTAGGTAATAATAAAAGACATATTTTCCAAGTCTGAAGGGTGTAGATTTATTTATAGGTGCCTGTGATGTGTAGGTTGAAAGTAACTGCATCTTGTATTCGTCGTATATATGTGTAATAATAATAAATTTAAATTTTATTTCTTCTAAACGTCCAAATAATTTCAGATGCAATAATTTGTTATAAAGTAAAATAGGAATATTCAATTTATTCAAAAGTTTTGAAAACTCAGATTATTAAATATGTTTTGTTTAAATAGCCTTAAAACGATGTTAACAATAAGTTGTAGCAGTGCATAATTGCCTGAAAGTCATCAAAGGCGTTATTTATTACGTAGTATTCTTTTACGTTCCACATAAAATTGATTTTAGGTTTAATAAAAATAATAATATTTTATTTTTGAATAGAATTATTATTATTGTAAGTATTCGATCGTTAATACACAGTATTATTACTTTCGTTACAAATTTTCCATTCATACAGTTGGGTCGTACGCATTTTTTTATATTATAGAGTGTTAACGAGTATATAAAAAATTACAAATTAATTAAATTTAAATAACGCTAAATATCGGGTGGGTGACAGACTGACCGGCATCTATAATTGTATATATATTTTAAAAAGGGTTTCTTATTTTTTATATTCAAAAATAAGACCCTATATTTCATTTTAACTGAGATTTGACTCATAATTTTACACTAAGCGTAGAATCAAGGCTAGAGCTTTCCGAATAACGTAAAATCCTAGACAGTGTGGCGCCTAACTACTGAAAGATATTATTTGCAATAATAATCTTACTGCTTCTCGGAGATTCTTATGATAATTCTTTATTTGAAATCGTGTATTTTGACATTGAATTTTGGTTTCTTCTGTTTTCAGAGGGCGGGACATCAGTCTTATCATCATGGAAGTAAGTCACTTAATTTTTGCTTATATAAATATTATCAATCTTAATTATTCAACAATATTAAAAATTCACGTACCACAAGGGATGTGTCATATTGTCAGATTTTGATTTTTACATACATAATCGACTATAACTTTCTTTATCAGAATTGTAAGGAAGAATATATATAACATTTTATTATTTTCAAAATAAATTTCAAACGTTTTAATTATATTATTTATCATGTCTGGGGCGATTTTAAAACATGGCTAAGAGTTTATATTGAACCTGGCGGTAAGAAGCATATTCTAATAGTACATGGAACTAGACATTGAAAGAAGAACACTTCGTGGCATATTTTTCGTATTACGAGCATATAACGCTTTATTCATATTAATACTAACATCTTCCGTTTATTGTTATTTTCAATATACAGTAAATACTATTTTTCGATGTATTATATAAGTTCTCTTTAATATTTTTTTTATACAAAGCTTATTCTGACAAATGACTAACATAAAATAAGAAACATACTTATATGTTGAGCTTCCTTTCGGCACTTAATTTTTATTAAACCTAAGTTAGCGTACGATATGTTGTAAATGGTTTAAATGTTATATAGTACAAAATAAGAATTTATGATAACGCAAACATACAAAAATGTACAAATAAACATTTGTATGTACTCTAGGAAAATTGAATAACGACAATTTACTATCCGCTTTCATAAATAAATATGTAACAAAATTAAGAACTGGTTATTTTGTAATTCTTTTTTTTCTTCCAATTGTCATTTAAGGTGTTATATCTTAATCTGTGACTCGTGAAACCTTTCCGTTATAGCCCGTTTTACTTTTCTAAAAATATATGTTTTTGTAGTCACCTTGACCCAATGTTCAGAAGAACAAATATGATTAGTACACTGAACCGTCTCGGAAAGCTCGTGAAAAAAATAATTACATTTCGTTAATTCTGCTTTTCTCTGCTCTCCCCGTCATAATTAACTTGAAATACAGATACCATTACAGTAAAATTACGAAGTTTTATTTTAATGTCACCTGTATCGATCGACAACCAAAATAATATAATATTAGGTCTAGCGGGAACGGAAACCTACTTCTGCATAACCCTAGGCTCAAAAGCTTAGGCTGTTAGGGGAATGAGTCCATTATTAATTTGCACGTCGCAAATTCAATAAAAAAATAGACCAATCAAGTAAAAAGATTATTTATTTTTTGAAATATTAAAACTGACACCTAAAATTCAGTTTTCAATATTATATACTGTCATTTAACATTCCAGATAGCAATTTTGTCAATTTTGTGCTATTTATATGATGTTTCATTGGGACGCTATGTGTACAATGTATTGTGAATCCTATACATCATGTCTCAAAAATAGTAGTAGCTTACATGTTATGTTAGTCATTTGTCAGAATAAGCTTTGTATTAAAAAAAATATTAAAGAGCAGGTATATAATACATCGAAAAATACTATTGACTGTATATTGAAAATAACAATAAACGGAAGATGTTAGTATTAATATGAATAAAGCGTTATATGCTCGTAATACGAAAAGTATGCCACTAAGCGTTCTTCTTTCAATGTCTAGTTCGATGTACTATAAGACCATGCTTCTTACCGCCAAATGCAATACAAATTCTTAGCCATGTTTTAAAATCGCACCAGACATGATAAATAATATAATTAAAACGTTTGAAATTTATTTTGAAAATAATAAAATGTTATATATATATATTCTTCCTTACAATTCTGATAAAGAAAGTTATAGTCGATTATGTATGTAAATATACAAATCATATCTGACAATATGAGAGATCCCTTGTGGTACATGATACACAACTTTGTTACAATTTTGAAGATTCTTAATATGATGAATCTTAATCAGTATCTAGATATCTCAGTATCTGAGATCATAACATAATGGTGTTTACCGGTCGCGTGCTGTACAGTCCACAACACGCGGCCGACGTCGTTACGCGCACATAATATTGTTATATAGTTCTGCCTTCTCATTCCCGCTCTTGCTTATTTGTATTGCTAACTTAGTGTAACCACGTTTGCCTCGAGTGCATGACGTGCCGTGACCAAACGTTAAGGCGCATATAATTTACGATTCGGTGACAATAATAACAGTGTAACAAAGTGTAAACACTAAATATTTTAAATGCGCTGCTCTCCTATCAAATCTGGACATTTTAGCATTGTATAACGTTTGGCATTAAATCACGACAGTTACCATCTTATTTTTGATCACATGCATCTTGGGCCAATGCCGCCGTTGACAATAATATTTATCATTTAGCATTAATCGCCGGTCGGCTATTATTAAAGAACAAATTACCTATTTAATTAGTGCCAAAATTTTATCATAAATTATTCCGTTGCGTCATTACTGTGAAGACTAGTATATAGATTAATTATTTCTTTCTTTTTGACATGTTGAACAACATGTGTTATATATACATTTCATCAAAACACCTAGATAATCGTTTAGTATATGGATAGGTTTATTTTCTCATTAAAACATTCATTATAATCAGCTTTATTTGATTTTTCTCATGCTTCAATGAGCAATCAGTTTTTATTTCAAAATACTTCAGTAATCTTTTGCAAATATTATTTTACCACTAGTTATATGTAAAGTAAACGAATGTAGTGTTTAGTTGTTCAATGTTACTATGCATATATTTAGTACATCTCTATGTCGTAAATGAGAATGAAAATGGTCAAAAACCTCAGAATATTTCTCAATATGAAAGTTGAGATCATATGTTTTATAAAGTTCTAGTTTTGGCGTTTTGTAGGGAGTACAGTGTTAGTAAACGTTAACGGTATGCTTTGCTCCGTGTGCGATAAGGCAGGATAATGTCTTAAATAATGAACCAGTTCCCATTGATGAAACGATGTCAATTGGTTAGTTTCGAATGAGAAAAGACAGGTGTATATGTATATTATACAGATTTTGATAAGTGTTATTAACATTAGTCAATGCCTTCAGTTTCATTAAGATTTATTTCACAGTTAGTGTATATTACTGAAGTATCTATTATACACTGTATATGTTTGTACCTGATCATTTTATTGCGAACATAATAGGATCAGCGCGTATCTTACTTTTTCATTTTGCTATAAATAGTTTTCTGACTAGTTACTTTGTACCTTGTATCCGTATATATCTATATTCAAACTATAAAACGGATTTCAAAACAGATTTTATGTATTTTTAGTATGCTCTGTTCTTGTATTGACAGATGTAAATCGTAACATGCACTCAGTCTTTCAAATTTTAAATATTTTTGTTTGTATCTAACTTACAATTAGTGACAGTTAAGAATTTACTTGTCAAATATTAAAATTCTTATATAAAAAACTTTTCAAAAGGTTTTAAAAAAAATTTCACTGTTATCATATCTATAATGTGATAAGATTACACTTATCTCACTTCTTACGTAAAGATTTTTCAATCCATTGTTTGTATTCCATAAATGATTTTTATACTTGTTTATTTACCATTTTCTTGATACGTCCATTGGCTACTTATTAATGAAACTCAAGAAGTACAATATAACTTCAAAAATTCTAGTGAAAATCTATCTCAGGCATCTTTATGAATTCTGAAAAATATGGCTACAATATTATAGATAGACAAAAAATACTTGTAGGTAATGTTTTTTATAATCTGCACGATTTTTATATCTACTTTTTCCCGAACGTAATGGTATAAGCTTGTAAGGCTTCACACCGAAAACTTGTAACAGTAAATCCGAGCATTAAATATTAAAATGACAGAGTTTTTATTTCGCAGGTGACTGGTTTACAGTAGGAGGCTTTTAATCAATTATTCTTAAAAATATTTAAATTTCTGTTTTAAACGTTAGTCATTGATTTATTCAATATCTAGTGACGTGAAATTTTAAAAAAGTATGCACCGTAGTTATAGTTTAGCAAAAAATTACACCTTATATTTATTTATATAAAAATGTCTAGGTTTGATTTGAACAGTGATAAAAAATCAGTAAAATGAAAGTGGTCACGAAAAACTAATAAATAATGCGTGGAATAACAAATTTGTTTAATAAGCGTCGGTCACGAGAATCCACACCAACTTTTGAAGAGGACTCAGCCGATAGTTGTTCATCCAACATAAGTCCCACGAATTCGCGGGCGTCCACAAATGACACCCGCAGTAAAGCGATCAATATAAATCGGAGAAGTTCCTGTTCTCACCGAAGATCCCATGGAACGCCAGATAGTAACCATGATAATTCAGCTAGTCCTAGATTCTCTAATTTCTCTTCGAGTTATCGAGACGCTCCTCATGATCATAGCCTCAGTAGTAGTTGCTCTCCAGTAAAATACTCCTATTACGACGATAGAAGACGGAGACATGAAGATGAAAGACTCTATTCTAGTCTACAAAATACGCGGCACGATTACAAACACTTCGTTTCGCCCTTGTTTAACGAAGTTGTGGACGAAATACAAGAGAATGAATTTAGTAAATGTGAACGTTATGGTGAAATAAGTAACGCAAACTTAACTTACAAATGTCACACTGACAATAAGAGCCACGAGAAGAAATTGACTGAAGCCACAGTCCGCCACAAATGTACGAAGGAAAAGAAAAGACGTGGATCTGGATCGAACGAGCACAGCTACAGGAATTCCTTTCAAGAATTGATTCGGACATTTTCTAAAAAGATAGGTCACTGGCGTCATGAGTCAGGTGATCGGCGACGGGGATCGTGCGCCGCTCCTGCGTCTTCTCCAAAACCGACCGCTGATCCGGATGAATTCCGATTTCGCTCGAAATCTCTGGATGCCAATCATATTAATAGTATTGGTTATAATTCTATCCTAGATGATTGCGGTGCTACATACAAAATTTTTGACACCATCTTACAAGAAGGTATTTAAAAGTTTTACTTTATGAAATTGTTTTATTGAGATTTTATAAAATAATATTTGCATATAAGCAATTTTAGTGATTTTTCTCTACTTGTTCGGTGAATTGTTTTTTAATCAACAGCCTTGCATATACACTAAACGATAACTAAATTATGTAAGTGATGCTATAAATACCGGACTTATTAATTTATTTTAAATTATTTGTTTTTATGAGCGTCACAATCTTATATATGGATGTAGCTGACCTAGAAGTTAAATGGAAATGACCTTCTTTGTCTAATTTCCTGAGTCAGGGTAAATGTGAAGTGTAGAAATCCGTTAGCTTTGATTATTTATTTAAATACTTCACAAATGTATATCTTCAAAACATTTTATAAGTTGCTTTTGATTATCCTCTTCTAATTTTCATGCGTCTATATTTCTATGCTTCTAGTGGGTACTTTAAAAAGTATAAACAACTCACAGTACAAGTATGACCCTTTCGTCAAGTAGGAAATGAGCTCATGAACATCAAACGCCTAAACAGATTTGCATAATTTATTGCTAAGAAATATCTCGAACACGTTACCTATCAAAAAACTACATCGCATAAATCAGCGCAGATTCGTTTAGGAGCTGCTTTGTCATATACATACACGTGAAATTTACAATAATATCCAACAATAAAACGAATCCAAAAAGAATTGAAAACATTGCCACAGCTGATATATGCAGAAAAATGTATGAATGAATAATGTTGTTTACGTCCAAGCCACGATAACCTTCAGTTATGGTACTACGTCTCCCCAAAGTCTACTTTTTTTGTAATCACTTGTGCACGTACGAGATCACATTCACGTACTCAGACTATGCTTTTAATATAGTATTATTATCATTTTGACCCTTGAAGAAACTGCTAATTATGTAAGTTTATGTAGTCGACCTCTTTGTTGAGTAGCGTCTATAATATCCTAATTGATATTATAAAAGCGTGAGTTTGTTTGCGACATGTTCACGCTTAAACCGCGTAATTGATTATGATAAGTTTTTGTGTTAAGATAGATGGGTATATGGTGTGGGTAAAAGAATAGTCGTGTCGGCGGTTAGCTTAATTTTTTTACACAAATATCTTTATAATAAACGATTCATATTTTTATATCACTTACTTCGATCTAATCCTAAAACGATGTGAAATGGGAATGATAAGGTTTATATAGAAAAATCGGTTTAAAATTCTGCTTTATAATATTACTTTGCATTTTTTTTATGTATATTGGATTGACAAACTGATAAATGAATTATTTATATTTTAACGATTTCAGTGTTCTTTCGACGTTAAAAATTGGTTGAAACAACATTATCGCGAGCAAAGACTCTAGTAAAAACTAGTTAAAATATAAATACATAATCATTTCTATACTGTTGTTAAATTAGTAGTTCTTTTTATATATATTACTAGCCATTAATGTCAGCCATACGGGTTTAGTTAATGCAAAGATATAGGATTTACTTAAACCAACATAGAAACAATACGTCACCGAATTTTTAGTTTTACTTATGACTGTAGAATATTTATAGAAAAACACATATTACCGTAAGTGTAAGACGCCTATGAATCTGTAATTAGTTGACACTATAATTAAAACTAAAAAGTTCAAATTATATAATAATAAAAAAACTTGTTTATTAAACGTTCTAAAAATAGAATAAGGATTATTTTGGGTACCAATACGATTGAATTTAGTGTGTCTGATTAGGAAGT
>JAOSYY010024327.1:0-14872 GCA_025727935.1 Hebomoia glaucippe
TATATATCCTTCTATACCTGCGTTGCCAGTGAACTCCTACCATATAGCTGGACCGATTTGAATGATATTTTCTTGTGTGTGTTCAAGTTGATTCGAGGTTGGTTTAGATTACAATTTGATCAACTGGAAAAAGATTTTTTAATTTGCTTTTTATTTACAAGTAGTTGTTGATTTTGGAATGTTTTAAATTGAAAGCGTCAGACTGCGCTACCATCGCAGTATCACATAGTTAATAATATTCGACATTGTAATAACTTTTTAATAAAAATCTTCATTAAAACTGTCTAGATAGTCTTAACTTATTTAAAGAAGTTTGAACGTTTCGAATTATGTAAGAATTATATATTAAGATGTGGATACAGGACAATGTCTGTCGGGGAACATACATATATAGTTATGTGGCGTAACTTAAATGAAAAATAAATGAGAAAAAACCGTGTAATGTAACTTAGAACGTATAAATGTAACTTTGATGAATTTATCCATTCGTAATATTATATGATTAATGACAAGAAGTACATAACAAATGCGGTGGTAACATGAACGAATCCAATCTATGATGCTATAAATAAAAGAAAATAACTTATCGCACCCTAATTAACGAATTTATACGTGTTATTTTTAAAACAATACATGAAAAACAGTATATTTTAGTAAGCGGTTACGTAAGTATCGACGGAGTTCCATTAGGAACAATTCTGATACTGAAAATACAATAAAACCTCTTTCTTTATAACTGCTTGGAAGTAGAGATATTTATTTTTTTTTCAGCATTCTTATTGGCGAGTTTTAGCAAATGCTGTATTAATGCTACTAGCGGCGAAGTATGCTTCAGGCGAAATATAAAAGGTTTGATCGTACATCGTAATTGTATTTAATGTAAATATTTAACATTACACATATGTATAAATAACAGAGAAGTATGTTTAATTAATTATAGATATGTTTCAAGTGCTTTACCTAATAAGCAACTTAAAAATTTAACAGGAAATACTACAGTTATTAATTTCAAATTTGAAATATTAGAAATGTGTATATATAATGCAGTAAATATGACAGACGAAGCCATTCTTATCATACGGAATTTTACATTGTTATAATGATTTGGTATTTTTTAGTAGTTTCGGAATATGTTTTAAGCAAAATTAGGAAAGCAATACAATGTGTAATTATTTTAGAAGTGATTAATTTATATTAGTGTCTCCTCCAAAATATATACATATCTAAATAAAAGGAACTGTATCCCATTATTAGGAACAAAGAATAAATTTTAAGGATATTTGTAGTGACGAAAGGTTAATTGTACGCAAAAATTTTATGCATTTATAAGTGTATTATAAAGTTTTTTAAAATAAGATTATATAAATAACAAAATGGAAGGAGTTAAGTTTACAATTGTTCTTGAAGTAGATATGAATGAGAGCAAAAAACAGTCTGTAAATGTTGTGTCAAAGTCTTATTATTAGACATCGACTGTCGTGGTACTTCGTGTGAATTGGAAACTCACGAATCTGTTGTCAAGCCTTCTAACGTATAAAGAGCGAGGTTGTTATACTACTCACTACGCTATATTTGAAAGACAGAAAAATAGAAAATAAAAATAAGGTTCTGACAAGAAAACAAAACACGTGAATTACACGATTAAGTGTAAATAGGTCTATGATTGATAGACGTTTATTCAGTCGCACCTGACGTCATTGATTAATGATACCTAGTGATTTTTTATTTCACTTAGGTATAGGTAATTTATGACTGTTTATTCAAGCTTTTTTAAGTGAATAGTAATGTCACAATTTATTTAGTATCTTACACGGTTATGTTTTTTATATTAGTCGTCGATAGATGCATAGACCTCAGCAACAGAGAATCAATTATTATTTCACTCGGAAATACACAGACAGAAATCGAAATGTGCATTGACATTGCGTCATGACATTTCCACCTAAAAGTGATTTTCGTTGGGTGACCGCTTTTTTCTTTCTCAATTATATTCAGCTTCACAAGAACTTATGAAAACCAGTAGATAAGATTGATGCTTACTGGAATTTCTATTTTATTGATATCTTTTTAATTATTAAGATAAAAAGGCTTTTGAGTATGCAACACGAAAACTTACGAACTGAATCTTTCATGCTATGCTAATAAAATAAAATAGCTCCATATAATTCTAGTAAATCTTCAACATTACCATCTATAAGTAGCAAAATAAAAACTAGGTGAATTCTTAAGCATGTCACATAAAAGACAACGTAACTCACCTGCAATAAGGCCGAATTTTATATGTATATAAAGATTAATATCGGCATTCCAATTTGTGCTTCGGATTTTGGACTTATTGGAGCTGAATATAGAGTATATTTCTAAACTAATTAATTTTTCATTAGTATAGATACACTAGTGTAGCTTTATCAACCTGATAACACAGTTAACGTCATGATTGTAGCTCGATAGACAAATGTAATAAGTTATCCTGCAAGTGCGAATTTACAAAAAGACCGATAAAAATGTTATATTATATGTTTTAAGGAACAAATTTTTTTCTTCGACCTATAACTTGAACTTTTATAAAATATAATTGTATCTACATTTATCACAGCAAATAATTAGCGTAGCTTTTATTTATGCCTATAACTTTTAAAAGGAAGAAATTCTTTTAAAAACTTCTCGCACATCAACAGTCACGGTGTAAAGTGACATTAAAATACATACGGTTTAGTTAGATTAATACTTTCTTTATTGAAAGTCCAGCCAAGTCACGAACCACTTTTATCCATAACATAACGGACCAATAAAAATGTGGCTGCAGTAACCTACCATCATAAGAGTTCGTAAAACATTTCTTTATAAATTTGTATAGTTTAGATGGATATTTAGAGGCCAGTGTATACAAACGATATAGGAGTGACTCAAGGCTGTAGTTGGGTCAAGTACACCGCATCTGTTTACTGCTCTTGCCTCGCTGAGGGCCGTCAATTTGCATACAAACTTACTTTAAATATAATATATTACATTCGTGTAGGGTATACCAAGTATAGTTTAACTCAACTACGGCAAGGTCATACTCGGGTATGTAAAGATGATATATGCTGAGAAGAGCTAGAACTGCGAAAACTAACAGAAAAATATCTTCTCAACGAATGATATTATTATAATTATACATTATCATCCATTATAATTATACAGTAAGGTCAAAAAAATATTAAATAATGAACAATGAAAAGCTTTGGTAATCCATGATTATTTTTTACAAAAAATTTAAGTTCTGCAAATGTTAAATAAAAAATTAATGAAAATATTATTGAAACAGTTTTCGTTATTAAAATCCGTGGAACCGTTTGTGAAAGCATCAGTTAAACTATGAAACAGAAACATGACAAAATGAAATGAACATTCGAAATAAAATAAGTAAAGCCGACAGCAGAACGTTCTAACCATGCCAAATGGTGTGATATGGCTAAGGCCATTGGCAACGCGTCTTCTAGATCTAATAATCTTGTAGGTGTCTATGGACGCCAAGAATCGCTTAGTATAAGTGCACCATATTTTCGTTTGACTTCACATCGTATAAAAAAAGAGGTTAAAAATTTTGCAATTACTATTCGTAGTTCAATATCAAAAACATTTAAAGTTGGCTTGAACATGTAAATAAAACTTTTCCGCGGTCGTACTTAGAGATTTGCTATTTTATATATCTAGTATCAATTTAACCGTAACAGCTAAAACTAATGCTAAAACGAAATGTGTTTAGCACCAAAAGTTCTCAATTCGAGAAGATTAGAAAGGAGAGGGACATTAGGCAAAAATTCGCCAGCCAATCAGTCGCAGGGCACAAAACCTTTTTTACCTTTTTATCTAAAGAAAAGAAATTATAATATAAAAAAAATATATACATAGATTTGCTCTATGTAGCATTAAGGGTCTGGGGATTTCATATTTATAGCACTCACCAGAAAGATTAGTGAACCAAAAATTTTAAAACCGGTCTTTTCGTATTTTATTACACGATTCAAATTATAATCTCTTGTTTTGGCAAAAATGTTCATAAACAAAACTTTTATTAAAATCTGATATTATAAGGGTTGATGCGCTGTATGTCTTAAAAAGATGAAGTTGTCGTGTTAACGAGGCCCAATTTATTTTTTTATATTTTAAGAAGAAGCGACACTGAGTAAAGTCTAATAAAACTTATTAAAATTATGATAATATAACAATGGACACAAATATTATGCAACCTATTTACGTATATAGATACTTTAAAAAAAGTGGATATTTTTCTGTTATAGTATTAAAAAACATAAGATAATGTAAGCGCCTTAGCAAAATGACATGGAAAGTTTTAAATATCACGAATATATTATTGTTATTTATTTAGCCCATTTTTAATGTAGTCTATTTTTTTGGTAATTCTTTTCTCTCACAAAAATTTTTCACTAGTTTTCGTCGGAAAAGATCCATTGTGATAATTTTCAAAGCAACATTTTTACACCGTGTTTTATTTACTTGTCCTTCTTACTGGAAACGTTATAAAAAGTCCTCCATACTAAAATATTACTCAAATAGCGGTTTTCTGATAGAATATTGTATTTGTTCAGTTTGATTTTATATACATGACTCTAGCAAATCCCTAATGTAATAAAAATATTTCTACCTGATATGACTTATTTTTAATATAGAATAATAATCACACATGACGGTCAACAAAAGCAATTTAAAATAGTACTGCATTTTACTACAATATTGTCAAAGTGATGACAGAAATTATAAATTATGCCTAAAATTAAAATTGGTTAATAATGAGCAGCAAGCAGCACATTTTACTATTTTTTTTTCATAATTAAAGTACCACGTAGAAGGAATATTGGTATAATAATGTATGTGTAATATTCACACAACTCTTTCCTTTTAACAGTACTTTAATGAAAGTATAGGTCATAAACCTAAATAACACAAGTTATAACATATAGAGATACAATGACACGAGTGAAACTGTAGGGCTTCGCTGGTAAATAGTAATTAAACCTAAAAAATATGAGACATCATATTTTATCATATATATAAGAAGAATATTCTCACTTACTCTAACCTCAATATAATCATTTATTCATAGAGAAGGTTTATTTTACAAATAGACAAAAAATCCTATATCGCTTTGTCTCGTATTTCACCATAAAATTGTTTTCTTTTCTCTTTTCGATATCCAGAGTTATGTAGACGCCATTTATAACTTTGTGGACATTTCACAAATTGAATTTTCTTTAGATATTGTCTGATCTTTATTAGAAAACTGGATAAAATATTAAACAGATATTCGCTTACATAATTCGAATGACAAGATCTTTAAATTTATAAACGGTCAACAAAATATTATGTTTTTACATTTTCTGAATTAAAAATTGGGCTAACAGAGTACTGTTAATTAAGTAATTATGTTCTGGGGCTCTTACGAAGTGACTTTGTTGCTCATCTTTCAATATCTGACTTAATAAAATATGTATATTAATTAATTCAGGCACCTTGTTAACATTGCTTCCATCCTTTTTCTTCAAGTTACCAAACAACATACAGAAAATTATACAAACTCAAAGTTGAAGTAATTACATAGCTCTCGAGATGCCAGTAATTCTTACGAAGGTCCTATTAATAGTCTAATAGGATTAATGGTAAAAGGTCCTTTGCTTGCCTCAAAGGATCCGTATACTTACGACGTAGGACGTTAATCAGAGTCAAAACACTTTCACTATACGCATACTCCTCTAAATAGGCAAAAAGTATTATTTTTCGCATTAGCCAATTGTTCACTGATAATTCAATAAATCTTTTTGTCTCAATGTACACAAAACTGTAAACGTTTAACATTAATTGATTATGACAAGTGATATGTTGTGACGTTAAGTTATAAAGCGAGAAAAAAAACTAAATTCAAATTGAAATGGAGTCAAGAGAATGAACTGTTTGTCTTTAGAAATCGTTCGGAAGCAATACCGTGCAGACCGGTGGGTCAAATTTTAAGGATTTTTACTGCCATGAGGATGGAAGGAAAACTCTTTTTTACACATCACATTAAACTTCTTAACCTATAACTATTTTATTTCTAAATTCTTTAATCGTATTGTATGAGTGAAAGGGCTTGTTTTGTGTAAAGATTGATATTTCGTAAGTGAAGAATTTAGGTGTTTAGGATGATACTATTTGGATATCTAGGTTTGTACCATGGAGGCATTCAATTAATTTGCCACGGACATCTCTGTCAACGGTCGTATTAATAATATTGTTTAAGTTTTTAATACTGGTATAATGGCCACTTATACCTAATACATTTATTATACGTATGGATAATAAGAGTATATAATTTAGTCCATGTAAGTCTTACAATTAGAATCTATTTATTAATTTTTAGTACGACGTAGTTATATACACTTTATGTTAATTTTTAAAAAAACATAGTATACTTCTAATCTTTTCATTATGTTTGAATTTTTAAATAATAAAAAGTACCCAAGGTAGGTATGTCTTTGAAAGTATTGTATTACAATATTCATTTTGAAACAAATTCTAATCCGCTATTAAGTCCCACGAGATCCATTGTAAGATCTCTTTTCTTACATCTTATGACCTCCGACGTGCTTTTTCCGGCCAAAGTGGAAAAGAAAATTGGAAAGCGCGCCATTTCAGCACATCTACGAGAAGTACAATTTAAAAAGAGTTTTTAAAAAGTCAGCTAGAGTTAACGGAAAATTATTTTATTTTTATGTACCTTTCGTCGAAAATGAGTGGCAAAGATCTGTATTAAGTATATTTAGAATATGGTCCTTATCCGTTTATTTAATATTTTTTTATATACAACTATGTTTTCAAATTTATACGGCAAGGATGATGTACTAAATGATATTATTGAAATAAATGTATGTCACGTTTTTAGTATTACAATATTTTTTCTGAACTCAACATATCTGTCCAAAAAACATAAATATTGTAATAATATTTTCAGAAAAAAATCTTTGTTCAAGTACAAGACAATATTACTTACAAGCTAGGCTTATGTTTTATTTATAGTGTAAAGTTCTAAATGCTGTTTATTGAATTATAAGAATCGCTACCATAAATCCGAATTCCAATCCAAGTGATTTTAAAATTGAATGCTCATAAAATTCTATGGTGTTTTTCGTTCATAAATTATAAGTCTAGTAGTAACGAGTTGTTCAGACCGTACATAAAAGATTTCAGTGCGCTATGAACATATTTTCATACAGAAATATATTACGTGTTATTTTAAGACTTGTTCTTTTGATCTATATGTATTTATAAGTAAACGTTAAACTGGTTTATTGTTATTTGTAATTTTTATCTCCTTAATGGCTGGGTGGTATTGCAACTACTAGCAGTCTCAAAAAAAAATTGCCGTTAGATAACAATCAGCATACGATTAGACATAAATTTAGTATAGAGGCATATGGGGCATTTCACGTCAAGCGGACAATCAAAAAGAGTGAGGTCGTGAATTTTGTTTAAATTCTGGTCAGTTATACATCTAGTAGACTTGGATATGTACACCCAATTTTTTTTTCGTATGAAGCTTTATTGCTGAGTTATGAGGTTTTAAAAATTTACTAAGAATGAAGTCATGAATTTTTTGATTCCTATTATCTGTATCAACTGATTAGTAAAAAAAAGTATTGTTTCTTATAGTTAAAGAAGTTGAAGCTTTTAATTTTTTTGTCCAATTCTAAGTTTGATTTTTTTTTTACATATAGTAAACCGGAAGTGAAATTTTCAAATCGATATTATATAACTTCAACACTTTTTATTTTTAATTATTTTTTTACTTGATTTAAAGCTTTAAACGTATTAATTCGTAGTAATTCTTTAGTTTAAAATTTAGAGCACATAGAGAACATGCACATAGCTATGCGCATTCTCTAAGCAATCAAGTTTGTGGGCTTACATGCTAAAATACTACGCTATTAATATGTTACCCTTCATTCTTACATGCAAAAATAAATATTTAACGACTATTTTAAATAAAAATTAATAAACAAACTTATTCATTCTTAGTAAATTTTTAAAAGCTATACCCAGCAATAAAGCTTCATACGAAAAAAAAATTCTGTGTACATATTCAGTTCTACTAGAAGTATAACTGACCAGAATATAAACAGAATATAGGACTTAATTTTCATGAAAATACCACAGTGCAGTATAGGCGTTCTGTATATTTGCTCATTTTCATTTATGTACGATAATTAGAAGTACGAGTAAGTTAAGATTAATTTATCCAATATTTAACGTATCATTTGTTAATTACAAATGAAGCTAAAATAAACCGTTTTAAATAATTTAAAATAACGGGGTCAATACTGCTTTGAATTTCTAAGGCCTTTTTCAATGTAGAGGTATACTGTTTTGTTACGTTATTACGTAAGATAATTATAACCTAATAGCTGTTATTAAAGAAAATTAAAATAGCCTGTATAATTAAGACAGTTCCTGGTTCTAGGGAAAAAAGAGTCAAAACAAAATTATTCCAAACATTAGTGCACACAGGAAATAGCCAAAATAAAATAACGAAAACGACCAAGCTCTTTAATTGTAAGCAGTTTTTGTTTTATGTGATCCTTGTACTACAATGCTTCATTAACTTGACGACAAAAAACAGTGACATTAAACATTTCAAAGTCGCGAAACAAATTAGTAAGTCATTCTGTTTTCATCTAAACAATACAATAACGTAAAATTGGAATATTTGAAGGATAAATGTAACGGGCACACTATATAACCATAATATCTCTTTTACCATTAAGATTTATGCAAATAAGGTTTTCATCCATAAACTATGGGTATTCCTTAACTATAATATATAAACTAGGTTTCTTTATAGTTAAGGTCAATAAGCATTTTCTAGGCCCAATATCTTTCATAGAACTTGTAATTATTTATCATCAAGTGACACGACACTTTTTTTTTAAATCTTAACAATATCAATACTTTGTTAACCCTACCTTTAAGAACTCTAATAATTAAACTAGGTTCATCAGTTACAATGCCGGAGAAAGACATATAGAAACATATTTTTTACGCATATAAATACTCCTCTTTGAATCTGGTCCTAAAACTGTCTAATTGCCAGGTCTCCCTAAGTAGCCTTACATTTTCGTTTAAAGATCTATGGATATAAATGCCCGATTCTATCTTAAAAACGGATTGAAAATGCCGAATAGATTTGTTTCTACGAAAAACGAAGCCAGAATCGCCATAAATGAATGCCTACGAGATGGTACGAAGATGTGGACTTAGCGTTTCACATACGCGTAACCCATCAATTATTTTGCCGAAAAAAACCTTTTCTGTATCCCACGGTACTGTAATAAAAATGACTTGTTTTTACTATTTTCTACAACAGATTAATTACAACATTTAAATGAATGAAAAATGCAATAATGAATCCATGATTTATAAATCAGTGGAAATTGCATATCGCCATTTAATAAATGTATCCATAATATGATGGAAACACCAATATAAGCGCGAATTAAACAGGCAAAAACTATTTAGTAGGTATTGTAATATAGGTGTAGTATAGATATCTGCTTGAGAGATTGATAATATTGAATTGAAGCTTAATGTAGACAAGCTCAAAATACAATAATTATCGTTCCGTTCTGTATTAGCTAGATTAGTTTCTATTGCGAATACAAATTATTTTATTAATGAAATTAATTAAAGAAGAAAACTAATGTGTGATAAAGTAAATGTTAAAGTGGACTCTCATTTTTGACTAGCAGATACAAAATGGGCTAACTTATAAAATTTTTGAAATAACTAATAAAAGATCAAAGAAAAATAATGTATGAAAGAACAAAAGATGAGTTAATCTTAATAACAAAAAGTAAATATAAATTTAGAATAAATATTCTCTGTACAAAACCAAATTATGGTTGACGATTTCATTCTACGTATAAATTACATGTTTTTGTATCTAAGCGACTATGACGAATCTTTTTAAGAGATTTTTTTCCACTTTCCTACGTAAAGTTTCTTGCATACGGGAATAAGAGAAACATAAACAAAAATAAAACAGATACATAAAAAAACATGGTTTTTTACTATACGTATTTAGATGGTACACATACCAAAATATTGTTTTAAAATTTTTGTTTGTCTGTTTGTGCGGGCTAATCTCTGAAACGTCTAGACCGAATTTAATGGGATTTAATAAAATGTAACTTAGGCTACTTTTAATATGTATTTTTGATATTAATTTATACATTTTAAATATAATAATTATAAAATTAAATATTTATTATATTATATCATTATAATATTTAAATTAATATAAACAATAAAAAACTACTCCGTGCGGACGAAGGCTCAGGTTTAACTACAATAGGTACAACTAAAGCACCTCTTAAGTATATTGTTAGTTTCGAATACTCGACATAAAAATAAACAGGTCGGCAGGGCCTCATTGAGTATTTAATGATGTCACTTGGCTGAGCTGTAACGTACCACCAAGTGAACTTCAGCTATCGATTGTATATATAAAACGATATTCAATACAATTCTATAATATAGAAAGCGATAAGTACCAAACAAGATAGTTAAGATGACAAATTTTCGCTTGAATAGGTCTTATGTTTGTCCCTTCATAAATAATAAATGACCGTGGTTTATTTTTTCTCACTGTGTCATAGAAACAATTTGTTTCGCCCCAGTTGTCATGTGGCGCACTTAAAGATTACTATAATACACGTAAATACTTTTTATCTTAAGGAAATAGTTTATATATAATTTAATGTATAAAATTGTAGCGTCGCGGTGTTTGTTACCTAAGAATTTCGAAACAGATGGACCCATTTTTATGAAATTTTATGTGCATATCGTGTAGGTTTGAGAACTGCTTAATGAGTATTTTCGTACCCCTAAATGATGAGTGATCCATCCCTATTTTTTACCATTGAAACATTCATACAATCCTAAATCTTCACTTTTCTTCCATTAACTAAAACGGCAAAACAATGTTAGCGGTTCATCTAGTAATAGATATATCTTAAAACATAAAAGAATAGACGTTTCCTAGACTACTGTCTCTGGCAAACATATTAATTAAGACTTTTATAGGTAATTTAGCAGTCTAAAGGGTATACGATTATATATGGAAATAGATCTTTGTTAAATCTTCTAACATAAACAGCTTCATATATTTTGAGACGTTAAAGTTTAAATATATTAACATATCTTTTTAGAACATGAATATTAATAATAGACCGAAACATATTAAGTAGCTCTTTACTTTAATGGGTGTTAAAATTTTCGAACATTAAAATGTAACGTGTGTATTTATCCAAACTGTCTAGTTTTTTACGTAACCTTTGGAATGTATAAATGTTGAAATTTTTATTTTGTAAAATAGCACACAAATTTAAATTTAATGCATAAATTTAACTTTAATTACCTTTTAATTCTCAAAATTATTAAAAAAAAAGTTTACTGTTTAAAATTATTGAAGACGTCAAAAATTAATTTCCTTAAAACAAAGGTTGCTAATAATAAACGTAAATATGTGAGAGAATATTAAACATGAATGTATAATACTATGTACTTAAATTAATATATCACAATTTATCACTGTAGTTATTTGCATAATATACTATCGTTTCTTATCAAAATACGAACATAAACATAATATGTGATATTTGAGATCAGAGTTTGAAGGATATATAATATAGTTATGGGATATTAATAAGTGCTTGTCTTTTCTATAAAAAATCATATTACATAAAAGCAGTCACAAGAATCGGAAGAAAATCATACAAGTATACCTGCTACAAAATATTTACGCACTTACCCCTACTATGGCACAATCCACATACACGCACACAACACAACACTATTTTATTAACGAGTTGGCTTCGAAATTCAGAACACAAGGGTGAACGAAGGCTGATCGGCCCTGACTGGTCCGAAGGCGATGGAAGAGTCAAAGATTATGAAACTGAAAACGTAGATATGACGCTACCGCATCAAAAAATCAATTCGTTTGAGTAAAGCTTTGTTATTTTTATTTTATAATTCTATATTTACTTAATTAATCCTTTGAAAATTATCATATTTCATTATTATGTATTAAATTAGATTAATATTTCTATCGATGACTATCTAGGAGAACAATATATAGAAAAGTTAAACATATGTTTTTTTAATATTGTTAAAATATGTCACGGCGAAAAATCATATGCTGCGGTCAAGAATCTTAGTTATCTAAAAATACTGTAATGCAACAAATCATGCAACGTCCCAGGCGGTATTTTGCAATGTTTAAAGACCGTTACAAATAAATACACATCCAAATTTATTGCTAATGTTGAATAATTTTGTAATATAGGACAATGAACAAACGACTGACTATATCAATAAATAAGTTACCTTTATATTATATTATAAGTTTTCATCTGTTTCCTTTTGTTTGCTAAAGGAATTTAATTGGAAAACAGGCCACAGAAAACTAATTATTTTAGAATGTTCAACTTTGTTTTAGAATTTCTTATTGATATTGTATATAATATTAAAAAAAATCTATGCTTCTTATGATTTACTGCTATATCTTTGACATATAAAAAATAAACTTATCTTTCTTGAAATTTTATGTTTAGTACATGTAGCCTTGATTTGTGTTAATGTAAATTAAACACAATATTCAATAACATCAAACATACTCGTACAAGCATGTATTAGATATAAATTGTGAAGGTAAACACAAAATATGAAATATACAATAATTAAGAACATCTGTTTTTCAGCACCTGTACTTAATCTATGGCGGGAATTTCTATCCCGCTTCCTCCGGACATTTTCCTCATCTATCTCTTTCATTGTGATTTGATGACGTATAAGGAAAGCTTATACATACGTGTAAGATTTTTTTTCATTTATATTTAATTGTTTTATGACAAAAATAATATTGTGCAATCATATGATTTCATAAATCTGAGGTTGTTTTCGTTTAATGTGCGTCAGTTTCGCGGATGTTGTGTTAATAAAAATTTTATATATTTTTGCGCAAAAGCACATTGTTACTTCAGCATTAGACTGACATCAATTGATTATGCTATTGAAGTTTAATTGTAGCAAGTAAATTAAAAATTTGTATGAAAACCCGCTGTGAAATGCAGGTGTGCGTCAATTTACACAAAGTTGGATATCATGATTCAAACAAATCTGCCGGCGGTTTTGCTCGCCTTCGTTTCAATCAGTGGTTCCTGAGATTAGCGCATTCAAACAAAGAAACTCTTCAACTTTATAACATGAATGTAGAGTACAAAAATGTCATAATTACCGACATTTTATGACTAAGACCATGACATACCATCTAGTTAGCGATATATATTAAAATGAAAAGCCAAGTTGAAATAGAAGTGTGCGAAGTTTAGAATTAATCATCTTTTACTAAAGTACAAAGTTGACCTTAATATAATTTAAATTGAGGGCCCCGGAGTGTGCTCAAAAGTTATAGGGGATTCATAGACGAACTATAGAATTTCTATAACATTTTACGAATATCTTTTCGACATCTTGATAACATACATGTACTAATTTCAATTTTAACATATTTTGGTCAATCATTCTTTTACACTGACATTTTCAAAAAATATCACTAAAGATTTAAACAATTTTTGCTTTTCTACATCAATACTAAGGGTTTCATATGAAATGATTATAAATTGAATATTGTACGACCAACATGTCGATAGATGTTTTTAAAAAATTGTATAAATAATAATTATTGTATATCGTTTTTCTAACAAAACAAGTGTTTCTAAGTTAAAAGTTCCCTATGCGCAGTCATATAATAAATAATATTATTACATATTCCCTCTGAAAATTAAAAAAATATGGAATGAATAAAAAAAGTTAATGAACATTTAAAGATGAATAACAAGAAAAACATCTGTCTCTAAAAAGCTTTACCCAGATAGTTTGATAGGGTCGTGTCCCTTGGGATGTTTGTTACTGCATTATAATAATATGCAAAATTAATATATGATTTATAGATGAAAGTCTTGTTATGGTTTATTATGGGCAAGTTTAAATAAGCTGACACCATATTAACTTAATTTATAATATCATGCATATATTGCACAGTACAAAGCTAAATACAATATTTTTCGAATACTATCATACGTCATTTATCACTATAAACATTCATAAGATTCTACGAAAACTCATGTCATATCTCGTTAGTAACGACATAAAACATTCAATAAAATATTATTGTTACAGTTCATTGGTATTTCCGTTATGTTAAAAATAAGTTATTGAATGGTGTGTGTTACGGTTATTTACTGTGTATGTCTGTCAGCGTAGTCAAAACAGATCGCCCGGGATGTTTATAGTTTGTATTAGATCTACGCAACTATTTAGAAAACTTTCCTTTTAAATATTAAATGAGAGTCTTATAGAAAATAATCAAAAATACTGTTAACAAATATGAATTAAAAATGGTGTGTAACTCTTTATAAAAAACAACTCAAATTTGAAACAAAATTATCGTAACGGTATCGGTCGTTTCATTTAATAATTACGGTGCTATAGACAGACAAAAACGTCAAAATCATAACACCCCTTCTTTTTCCGCGGGGTTTAAAAAAGTCAGTGCTCTCTTATTACATACAATATTATTACATACAACTAACAGACAAATGAGCCTGAAGTGGGCGTAATGGGTCGTTAGAACATGTGAAATATTTTTAATATATTTATAAAATTACCTAAAGCTATTTTTATTACATTTCCGCGTCAATACCATCGACATTGGATAAAAATATCAATTTAATTCTCCCTAAAACCATTATGTATCAAGGACATTGGTGTAATTTCT
>JAOSYY010024331.1:0-14820 GCA_025727935.1 Hebomoia glaucippe
GAAGATTATTCCTCTGTTCATCTGTACGATAAGCTCGACGATTTCTCGTTTCTAATCTAGCCGTTTCACGGGCTGCCCCTCTTTGCTCTTGTGTTTGATAAGCACGGATTAAGGTCCTTCTTTGCTCCATACTAACGCGGCGCTCTTCTCGTGAAATTTCTTGTTCTTCATCAGATAATTGACTCGCGATATTCCGTTGCCTAATTGCATTACGGCTTCGCTGGGAAAGATTTGATCTCCTAGGACGCGGCATTACTATTAATATTGATACTGAATGTGCACTCGCATAAAACCACCAAATAGACATTGACAATAGACATAGACAATAGCCCAAAGAGTATATAACCACTACGTATGAATAACTTATCACGAAAAATAATAGACAATCTATAAAAAAACATTTACTCTTTTGTTAACCCATTAGTGCATAAAGTTTATTAACGCCTTTTTTATTATGATCACTGTAATGTGGACGATATTCAGTACAAATAAAAGCGGGTTGCTCTTTTTTCTAATGTGTAGATTTTATCTTTTTAGCTGGGGGTGCAGACCTTGATGACTTGTGGGAAATGAAATTAGAAAGGGGCTGCTCGTCTTCACTATCGCTACTTGATAAAGAATTATCATTTGACGATCTTTGCGTATTTGAACCGAAGGCTGTAGACGTTGATAGAATAGAAACAACTGTATCATCTCGAAAACGTTGCAGTTCGCAGCTAGTTTGCAGCAGCCTTCGTCCTAAGTGATTTTAGTTCGCACCATGCTCCTCGTCGGACTTGTCACTGTCTTCATCAGTGACCTGATCGGCATGCTCAATAGGGGGCTCAACGTAAATTATATTTTCTGTATAAATTATCATACTCCTGACACTCCAAAGCAGATAATATACCATGAATATGCAAGCTGTAACAATTCGAGAAAACACCACATGCAGTACCCGCCGTGCATAGCGTGCGATATATCGAACAGTACGTAATTAGCAAGCATAGCTTTCAAAATAACAGGGGCCACGTAAAAATTATATTAAAAAAATTAAACACTTAGTTCGATGAAGTTTGAGGTTCTTCAAAGTGTCCGACTATGGATCTAGTTGTGGCAGTATACTTATTAAGTGATCAACTGTTAACAAAGAACAATGTTCAGCGATAAAGGCAGATATTTTTAATTCAGCAATTTTCGTACTTTCTGCCAACTCTGGTTTATAGATTTTTGTTATAGATGTAGTTGATTTGGCTGATTTTTCCCATTGCGTAATTTTTTATGTTTGTCAGTCTTCGCATGACTAATTAAATCCTTTTTGTAAGCTTTTAAAATCACATGACAGTACCGACAATAGGCCAAGTTAACATCTGTATTGTCAGGTCCCAACCAACCTGCAATAAAAGAATAAATTGTAAATAACGATACACGACTTGAGTAACTTTGTAGATACAGCGATTCACAGTAAGAAAAGTATTAATCATAACCCCTAAAAAATCCCATTCGACTTTTTTAATCCATAAATTTAGGGGGAAATCACCTAAGTTGGTAAGCCTGGCGTCGCCTACGCGGTTCCCTTCCCTTGCGTGGCATCCCTCCCACACCTCTCGCACGTCGTACACAACGCCCCACCCCGCAACCCTTGGCCACTTATTACATTTATCACTACTAGGGTTAAATTATTAATAAAAACAGACAAATGTCATTAATTTATTACTTTAACCTCGACTTTCAGTAATTATTAATAATATTAGATATTTATTAATATCTTCAATTATTCACTCTTACTGTGACATCAACACTACTAATTAGTAACTAATTGGATTAATCCAAGTGTCCATTGAAAACATTTCTAATTTTTTGTTAGCATAAATTGGAATCTCGGGCGCATAGTTAAACATGGAAAGTAGCAGGGTTTCTTCTTGTTATATCTACAATTTTGAATAGAAGATAAATCATTAAACAGATTTAAAGTAATATTGTTTTCACTAGCTTTACATTTCAAAATAAATTTACCCACTAAATATCTTCTTCGTAAATGTAATGGAGGAAGAGAAAGCTCACTTTCCATCACATGTATAGGAGTTGTCCTAATAAAACCACCAATAACTCTCATCGCTTGATTTTGAACATTATCTATCTTTGTAATATATCTGTGTGCACTGCTATCGTATAAAAAACTTCCGTAATCCATTCTACTTCTTATAATTGCTATATATAACCTTAATTGTTTTAGGCTGTATTCCCCAGCCTGCTCCCGCAAGTATTTTGAATATGTTTAAATATCTAGAAGTCTTATTAACTGCTTCTAAAACGTGTCGATTCCATTTCAAACTACGATCCAAACACATTGCTAAGTACTTTATCTCATTGTCTACTTCTATTTCTGCATTATTAAGCCCCAAACAAACTTGTTGTCTATTTATAATAATAGCATTTATTTAACAATCTTACATAAAATTTCTTAATCTATTACAAATTAGTTTAATTATTTGACACCGGTATATGAAGACTGTCTTGCTTCCCAGCATAGGCCTCCCAAAAAGTTTCGTCACAAAAAGCGGTTCTATGCGTGTCTTGTCCAAGTAACACCCGCTACTTTTCTAACGTCGTCTTTCCATCTGCGACGCTGTCTCTCTTTCTTTTGTGTTGTCTCGGGCAACACTCAGTGTTATCTCCCTAGACCATTTTGTCTTTTTGTTTCTTATCATATGGCCTGCCCACCTCCATTTTAGTTTTTTAATACAGTATGTAATATCAGTGATTCTGGTTTGGTTTCTTATAGATTTTAGTTTTATTTTCACTTTTAGTTTGATATTAAGTATACTTCGTTCCATACTGTGTTGGCAAGTTTCTAATTTGCGTATGTTGAGATTAGTTAGTCATCGTTGGACGTCATAATAGTAACAGTGCGATACAAGTGTTCCTTATTTTTAATTCAATTACCAGTGAAATACAGCAAATATCAACTTGAAGTGGGAGAAAAGAACTCTAGAAAAACGGAACCAACTTAATGTGAGATGAAAACTTAAAAAGAAGTGGATTATATATTATAAAGTACCATCAAAATACTGCAGTTAAGGTTAGAAAATATCATTCAAAAACTAATTATTAGAAATACAGTAAAGTAAACAAGTTTTAATTTATAGGATTAAGACCTAACTGTTTAACAAATTGATAATGTTTTTGACAACACACTTTTTGTCATTATATCCGCAGGCATATCATTTGTGTTTAAGTATTCTATTGTTATGTACTTATTTTCAACAGCTTCTCTAACAAAATGGAATCTAACATCAATATGCTTGCTTCTTTTGTGGAAAACACTTTAGTTAATACCTGTGCACTCTGGTTGTCATTATATAACAGAATAGGTGACTCATCTCTGCATTTCATTTCTAATAACAGGTTTCTTAAATAAATAGCTTCTTTACTTGCCTCGCACATAGCCATGTACTCTGCTTCAGTGCTAGATAAAGCGATTATTTCGACGCCCGAACCGAATAATCCGGTAATCGCAAAATTAAAATTGTACAGGAAAGCTAAAAAACGTTTATCTTCTTCAATAATTAAGTCTCAACAGTGTAAATCATTTGTTCAGTTATTAAAAGTGTATCCAAAAAAAAAATGCTTGCATACGCGAATTGCTTCATTTTTCAAGGGAAAATAATATTTCAGTGTCTGTGTTGTATTTCTTTTCCTATTCAATGTAATTCTTTTTACGTCTTCGGGTTTAACGTGGCGTGTGATGTATTGCCACTGAAATTCTCGATTGGAGAGTTTATAAAAAATTTTCATGTAAAGCTTGCCTTTGATCTGTATTGAATTTTAGCCCACAGTTTTCTTTACATTTGCAGACAGGTTTTATAATCTTTTGTTCATGCTGTTTCTTGTTACGAGCTCCTACATATGCTTTACCCGAATTTTTAAGTTTCTTATTCCTGTTGTCTGTCCAACTACTTGGGTCTCGTTTTCGTTTTCTAGTCAATTTATTAGGTTGGTCGTGTATTTGCGCTTCAGAACTAGATACCTGGCTCTCCTCGTTGATATTATCAACAACAGGAGCTTCAGGAAGTATAGGTTGTATTGGTGAAACGAGGTTGTCAGGTTCTTGATCGTCAAGATTATTATTTGATATTTGATTTATATGCAAAGGGTCTGTTTTTTTTCTCCAGTCACTTTATTAAGCCTGTTTATTCTTCTTTGACCCTTTTATTTGAGAAACACTTTTAGCTTTTTTAAAAGCAATATTTCCGCTTGAAGTTAAAACTTTTGCTATTTGTTTACGTTACACTTTAGACGCTGGCAGCTTCGGAATTGGGCTTGTAATTTCTAAAATTTCAGTAGGGGTCTCGGGTTCCATCAACGTAACAGATTTTTTTACTGAAGTAGAGAATGATGTAGAAGATTCACCAATTGAAGACAAATCTTCAGGAGGTCCTGTAGTAGGTTCAGAAGCTTGCAAGGTTTGGAGTTGAGGTTCTATCAAATCACTTATAGCAACAAAAGTGGTCAGGAATAATGCTTGGATTCAATGGAAATATGCCACAAGCTTTAAAACCTGATGAGGCGTTCCCGGAAGTAGCAGCTTTGCCCCATGCAATGCCTATCAGAGTTCCTACCTGATATCTAGTTAAATTTCTTGTTTGGTTTCTAAGCATCCAAGCAGTGGCTTCTTTATTATAGTAGGTCTTCAGAGGCTTAAAAAAAGCTCCTATCCAACGGTTGCAAGGCCTGAGTTGTGCGACTTGGTAAACATACTATGATTACTCCATTATCACGAGCAAAATCAAGTAAATCAGCTGAATTCTAAGCCGAGTTTAACATACCTCGGAGTCAGTTTGCAGCTTCGCAGCTTTGCCTTTAATCAAAAACTCATCCATCGTTTATTTCTCCCTCTTATTTTTAATGTATGAATTACATTGAGTTATCAAATAATGAACTTACAATTATAAAACCTGGCACTCACTAATTCACTGCCAGAAATCAACTGAAAATGACAATAACAAATACATGAAACATAAAAATGAATACAATTATGTCCAGTTTCAATTTCTTGGAATCGTTTTGTGACAGATATGTCAAAGTAACAGCATAATCCTGTCTTTGTCGCTTACTATAGAGTTATCGGGATTCACCGCGTAAACTTACTTCAGTGTTGCCAACGTGTTAGGCACAATTGCCTTTATTTGGACGTAGCAGTTTTGGTGAGAGAACTGAAGAAAATCAGTTTTTTATCGAAAACAGTGATAAAGTGAAAAATATTAACCCTTAAATGCGCGAATTTTGTTATTCATTTAAAATATTATTTGATTAGATGTACCGAAAAAATAGTTAAAAAAATTATATCGACTTACACCCAATGAAAATTTAAAAAAACCGTATGTTGCATATCTGCAACAGTGCGCACTTATAGGACAATACCATGTATGGTAAATTAGGTGAAAATTAAAAACTCAAAATAAATACATAAAGTTATTTATTTATTTATTCCTGATGAAATTTATAGAAACAATTATTGTCTCTATTGTAGCACAAGCTCACTCTGCATTTCTCGCAGTATGTAAACGTGTAGCCCTTACAATTCGGGTATTTACACCGGGCTCGATCCCCCCATTTTTGCCAGTGGTCGATTTTATCTTGGCGGACATCTTTAGGAGGTACAGTTTGTGCTGGTCCACGCTTCTTTTTCAACTGCAATTCAGCTTCTAAAGATGAAAAGCTTGGGCGGCCCCTTTTTGTACCATTGCTGTGAAGGCCAAGATTACATAATGCATTGGCCAGCTCTAGTCTAAATTTACATAGATTCATAAGTGTAGTATTGGGTCTGGTCTGTTTTAGAGTTTTTTTGTGCATAAGCCAGGAATTTACAATGGTCACGTCTAAAAGGTGGAAAAACAAGCGGTTTGTCCACTTTCTGCTTTTACGCGTAATGTGGTACCTTCCAATGAAACTGTCAAGCAGATCGACTCCTCCCATATGGGTATTATAGTCTTTTATTACGTTAGGACAATTTATTTGTACCCGATGTTTCGTTGCTTTATCATACCTCGAAATAGTAGTCACAGGAAAGGCTCTGGTATAGGTTGACAGCAAAGTAACTGGTTTATTATCTTTCCATACTATTGCACTGATGTCGATACCATCGACATTGGCAACCTGTTCCTCATGGTGTCCCCTTGGTACTGTTCTTTTCATCAGCGTCTTCTTATCTGGCAGTTTATTATTTGGGATACGATTAGACTGGACAGTTCCCAAGGAATATATTCCTTCTTTTGCAAGATAAGTGACCAAGGGCACAGATGTGTAGTAATTATCGAAGTAAATTATGTGGTTTGCACGTCTTGAAACAATACGCATTAGCCGCACAACTGTGTTACCAGTTGGTCCTAAATCTGGTTGGTCCTAATTCGGATACACGAAACGAAATCTATCAAATCTTTTGAATATTCGATATGTTGCAGATATGCAACAACGCGTGTTTAAGGGTTAAAAAATAAATAGGACTTTCGAAATCCCCGCATTTTCCCCGCATCAAGGCTCTCCCCAAATATTCCCCGCAAATTGGGGAATTCCCCATAGATTGGCAACGCTGGCCTTGACGCCGCCTGTGGCGCCTTGCTGTAGGAATGTTCTGGACAGCGTTCCAACTGTCCGTAGTGACAATAGACTGGTACTCCTGTACCTCCAATGCGACGAACACTCAGAACCACGCTTTAGTCATCCGGCTCGAAGGACCATGAACAAGATCCGGGTGGCTCTTACTTGAGAAATAAAACACTCCGTAGATATAAGAGGTTATTTTCTCCGAGACGATCACAACAATCAAAAATCATCTTAAATTATTAAACGTTTCACAAATAACAAACATAACGCGATTAGGAATATTTCAAAAATACACAACGCCATCTAGGCGTCGCTTACCAACTAAAATAACATAAACGTAAAACTAATAGTTTTATAGTGTGCATGTTTTATCTCGACAGAGCTGTTGCGCATTGAAAGAAATTGTAATAAACGAATTTATATAAAAACAGTTTTTTATTTGCATTTCGTCTACAATATTAATTTTACTGGGGTGGGTCAACTTTGAGTTAGGGGGAAAAAACATGCAGATTTATAGACAGACCTACTACTACTAAAAATTTCATAAAAATCGGTTGAATACATTGTCGGAGTGTGTGTGGGTACATTGCCACACGAAAATCTAGACTTATACTAGCTGACTCAGCAAACGTCGTTTTGCCACTTAAATTTATTGCGATAAAAATAGGGTTAGATTGAAGAGGGGTGAAAATTTTGGGTTGTTTTTATTTTTATATGCTGTATCATGAAAAAATAAAAATGTTATCCAAAAAACAAAAAAAAAATTAGGGTTAGACCAACCTTAACATTTTGGGGATGAAAAATAGATGTCCGATTCTCAGATCTACTGAATATGTTTATAAAATTTCACGAAAATCGGTCGAGCCGTTTCGGAGGAGTAGAATTACAAACACCGTGACACGAGAATTTTATATAGTATATAAAGCTGAAGAGTTTGTTTGAACGCGCTTATCTCAGGAACCGCTGAACCGATTGGAAAATTTCAGGGGTGGATCGTACCTTTATCGAGGAAGGCTATACAGGCTGTTTGGGGACTGCTCCCGAAAACAAAAACGGGTGATAGTACAAATGAAACCTTTGATAATGGGACTGGAAAATCGATCTTGACTAAAAAAAAGACATTTTTTACACTTATTAGCATTACTTACGCTCCATCTTGTAAGTACAGCTAAATGAAACGATAGTTTCATAAAAAAATATTTTAATTTACTAAAAAAAAGAACCAGCAACGAAGCATGATAACCAAAACAGCTGGACTAACATGATGGAGCGAAATAACGCTAATAAAACGTTTTAAAAATATGATTTTAGTCACGATCGAATTTTATTCCGTCCCTTCATCAAAGGTGTCGTTAGCACTATCACCTTTCTTCGTTTTCGGGAGTACTCCCCAAAAATCCTATATTATTATCTAATATATGAAATTCTCGTGTCATAATGTTCGTTCCTATACTCCTCCGAAACGGCTCGACCGATTGTTTTAAAATTTTATATGGATATTCAGTAGGTGTAAGAATCAGGTACTATCTATTTTTCATCCCCCTAATTGTTAGGGGTGATCTAAATTGCTTTTTTTATTTATCTATGATAAATCATATAGATAAACAGACAACCTCAATTTTTATATATTTATAAGACTGCTTCTATTTTCACATCAGGAATTGCAAGTTAAAATAAACATGTGTTGCTCTGAAAACAAAGAAACGACATTTAAAGTCTATTTATCACTCTTAATTCCTTTTTATATGAATCGTTAACTTAATTAGTTTTAACAATAAACCTGCACTCATATGACAGCTGTAATCCCTTTTTAACCTCGGCGTGACACGCCGCGCCATCTATACTTCCACTTAAGAAATACACTTTCTCTACATATTTATGCGGCGAAACGACGTTTGCTGTGTCAGCTAGTATTTAATAAAAAAATTAGGGATCCGTAGCAAAAGTCTAATAATGTAACGCAAGGTGAAAACATCGAAATGAACGCCATCGAAGCAGCTGGCAGAAGCTAGTTTTAAACAAAATGAAAGCCTTAATTTTTTACCACCTATATTTCATAAATACAACATAATTACAAAGTTGGAATTTTGTTGAATTAATATAATAACGCAACAATGTTCTCTGAATTCTAAAAAGTATTGGTTTATTTCTTAGTGCTGATCATTTCTTCCAGGTTCTTCAGTTCAGCTGTAAGGCAAGGTATTTATATAAGATTGAGTGATTCTTTTACCACCAGACAGAGATTTTTTGGACAAAATAATAGGCCAAAAATAACTGTCGAAAGGTTCATATTTTTTTTTTATTATTCTTATCGAAAAACGCTGTATGTTCTTAATATTAATGGCGTAAATATTAACTAGTATTTTTTATATAAAAAAAACTAATTTTAAAATATTAATCCTAAATCATGATACTATTTGCAAAAACAAAAACTACAATGTTTCCGTTCAAAAATGCTGAGCACAGATCAGAATTTTCACATACGAATAATCTGTGCTCAATTAAATTCAGGATAATGCTTTTACTACCGCTGAACCAATAATTAAACTTGCTAATTGAACAAGGATTTAAACCACAAAATAGCAGCTTACAACCATCTCAAAAGACCTCACTCTAGCAAAATTTATTAAAATCGGTTCATTACTTTAGGATATTGAAATTCGTGACATGTTCATGAAATTTCATCAAAATTGGTTTATCAATTTAAATAATAATAAATAGGTTTTTTATATAGAATAGAAAGATATGCGAGCACACAGTTCATAGTAAGTGATTAGTATCTCCTATGGATAACTTCAAGACTAGTAGATATAGAAGACGCTTTGCCAACCTTAAGACCTTACCCATATTACAATATTAATTATTTAGTTATCTTGTCGTGATTTTCAATAATTAATCCAAGTCAGGTACTTCCACTTATAGATGATTATAAAATGCTGTGAGTGTTTTATTTAAAATAAAATTAAAACAACAGAACAGCATCGGAAAGTAATTATAAATAATAACTGATGTAATACGACTAAGGTTTTTAAGATTGGCGTCGCATTTTCTAGATCTACTAATCTTGGAGGTGACCATGGGCGACAGGAATCTCGGAATGTATTGCCACCCGAGGCTAAATAAAAAGATAATTAGTTGTTACCGGCAGCAGCAATCGCTTTCTCCTTCTTGATCTTCTCATCCCTGATTATTTTCTCTTTAGTTTCTATCTCACGAATCTTAGCTTCCTTCTTTGAGAGTCTGTTCTGGTGGAAAGCGCCATAGAGGATACCAGCTGTCAGGAACGACCAACGGCCAAACTGAAATATATATTAAGTTACTAGAAACAACATCCATTATATTATTAATTATTTTAAAATCGGTAATTAATTTACAGTTGAAATAATAGATTCGTTAGGACAAACTTTCAGTACTACGTAATATGTTAAAAAACATAATAGACATTTGTAACATTATCGAATCAAAGTAGGTTATATATAATATAATATTTAACCTACTTAAAAGGAGTAACAATTAATAGTTTTCGAAAATAGAATAATTGGAATTTCCAATAAACCCTCAAAACAGTGGTTACATAATGCGAATTTAAAAAAAGAACTTACCCTGATCAGAGGCGATACGCGCACTGGGGGTCCGTAAGGGAGTTCAGACATTTTGTGAATACAGAGAAATTAATCCAAAAAGGATTTTATCGGGGTCCCTTAAAAATAATCCTGGCAACGAAAATCAATTTGAGGTTAAATGGTAATGTTGCTAGACTGCTAGGATTTTTAACTTTGACGTATGACAGCAATCTAATAATATTATATCATCAATTTTATATTCTTTGCTTAAAGCCTATTCCTTTCTGAAAGGCCGGCAACATGTCTCCGAGATATAGTCTTGCTGATGTCCACGACAATAATCACTTGCCACATGCGCCTTTACCACTCTATAATATAAAAAATACATACAATTTATTTTTCACTTACAATATTATAATAATAAATAGTATTGTATTTTACTTTTATAACTATTTTATAAAAAACCTAGTTGAGAAAATGAATATACGAGAGAAAATATTAAATAGTATATGTATAATAAATATGTTAGAGGTTGAATATAAAGTAATGGCTGGCAACACTTTTGACATATGAAATATTTTATAATATCGAAATGTTTATTTAAATTTAAAAGAATCATTGTCTTTTATAAAAAAGACACTTCTCTTTTAGACATCAACCGTATAACATCATCGGTGTATACTTATATAAAGTTGTAAAATGTGATAATGTGTACAGAATATATATTATAACTAGATGACCTAGCCACGCGTCGCTGTGGCTAAGGTTTCTGTTAAATTAAACTTTAATCTGCTTTTAACACAGCGCCATCTATTAAATACCTACTCGATTACGTCAACGGATATTGTCATCTGTCAGAATCGTTTGGAGATAAAAGGTAATTTTGACTCTAAAATAGACAATTAATAATTCACATTAAACTATTCTATCTCTTAAGTTGGAGCATAGCACTAATTTTAAAGAAAAAAACGTTAAAATCCCGGACAAACATCTTGACAGGAGATTTATATATATAAGATTATATGTATTATAAAAAAAGTCGTCAACGTTTAAAATTTCCCCTCATATTTCTCGAGCCCAGCACCCTCAAACAGAACCTCCCAACAAAATATTTATGTAGTTTAAAATTAAATGCGATATACAATTTTTGATAATGGCAATGAATTTCAACATCGGACTTTCGACAGCTGACACACGATTAGATATTTGATTAGTCTAAAATTTTCTTGAATCTTTCAGTTTGCAATATGGCCGTAATGTTGCCGTGCGTGTCGGTCGCCGTGTCGATTTTATACACGCCGTTCCTTTTGTTAATACTTTGTATAATATTCTTGGCGTCGATTGGAAAGTCTTTGGGCGTAAGACGGCTTTACGTAAACATTTTGCTGAAACTTTTCGAGGTAAGCGTGACGCCCGCACATTTTACTGTACTATGTCATTGATAATTTTAAAGAATTCTAATGAATCGACGATACGTATCCCTTTAAAAATAACACGCATTATAATATAATGTAATTTATAATGTTTATCACGAACCGGCAGTACGGCATAACCTGCGTTGCAAAGTGTTCTAGTGCTCATTCAGTTCTAAGTTCGCGTACGAATTACAAATTATAATTGAAATTTCAAGCTAGATTTTTAATAGATTAATTTGCGATGTGCACTACCGATTTTTGTATTAAAACAAATATTTCGTATTTTCTTTCATTGCGATAGGAAAGCAAACGAGCATCCGTTTCTCGTATATAAGCGATTCCTGTCGCCCATGGACACCTCCAAGATGAGTAGATCTAGAAGACACGTTGCCAACCTTACGTCTTTAGCTATATTTCATCATTTGGCAATTTTAGGACGTTATTTTCATTAATTTTTTAATCTATTTTATTCATCTCGTATGCTTAATATCTATGAGTGATTTCATTGCGACTAAAATTGCAATTTTAACACGAAAATTTATTGTGAGATTATTTTAATTCTCAATTTATTATAATCAACGTTTCGCAATCTCTCTTATGATAGACAGAATTTTCTTATCTACTGTAAATATAAAATTCAGTGATTCAAATTGAGAAATGTTTGCCGTGGGCTTTGTTATTTTCACTATATACTTTGATACATTTTATGAATGTTACTTCTGAGTTATTGTACTGTAATCATTCTAAATTTAATAAATGCCACTGTTTTTATGTATGTACGTTTATTGCTCTATCAAAATCTATTGAATGGATTTCAATGAAATATATAATCTAATATATAAAATTCTCATGTCACAATGTTCGCTCCCGTACTCCTCGGAAATGGCTCGACTGATTTTCGTGTGTCCATCCCTACATTTTTTTTGTGGCGTATAAAAATATATGCAACCCCAGATTGTATATATTCAAAACACCATTTGCTGGAACAACTGGTAATTTATAAAGATATTGTGATAGTGGCGAAACTGTATGGCTAGTCTGAGATATAGTATTTTTAATAAGACAAATATATTATTGTTTTGGGTCATAATAATTTTAAATAAAATAGATCAATTGTGAAAATTAACTAGATTTAACTCGAATTCATTAAAAGTGCACACGCTTAGCTTAAAGTTTAAATCTTAAAGTTTAGTAACATAAATATTTAATCTTCCAAGTTCTTATGATATTGTTGAAAAACTTAAGTTGTCCGGAGACTAACAGCAACTTTTGTTAAATTTTTTTTTTATACAGTCAACTAGCGGATCCGATAGGTGTTGACCTGTACACACATTTTTAATTTGAAATTTTCAAACTTATAAATAAGCTGAAACTATCTGGATAGTTTTGATGAGAATTATTATTGAAAAGTTATTATAATATCCAATATTTCTAACTTGATAATGCGATGGTAGCTCTGCTGGATCCAATGTAAAACATTCGTAAATTAACAATTATTTACAAATAGAAAAATGAATAATAAAATCATGTCCCAGTACACCAAATTGTGAATTTTCACCTTTTTTGAATCCCCTTAAACACACACAAACAATTCCATGAAAATCTGTCCAGCCGTTTAGGGGGAGTTTTGTGACAAACACAGATGGATGAAATATATATATTACTAGCTGACCCAGCGAAAATCGTATTGCCACATACACTTATAGGCTTGTATGTATTTTTATAGTCTGTATTATAAAAAAAAAACAACAAATATTGTCTGAATAAAATAAAAAGAATTTAGGTGTGGAGGACCCTTAACATTTATGGGGATGAAAAATAGGTAGTAGCCGATTCTCAGACCTACTGAATACGCATTTAAAATTTCATAAGAATCGGTCGAGCCGTTTCGGAGGAGTATGGGAACGAACAGTGTGACACGAGAATTTTATATATTACATGATAGGCTATTGGATCATGATTCCACCATCCCAACTGGTAACATAGTTCAGATGGTAAACCATAGACAAATTAATAAATACAGGGTGTTTGAAGACTACTCACGAAAACGGGTGATAGTAGTTATGACACCTTTGATGATGGGACGGGAAAAAATTCGATCCTGACTGTAAAAAAGTCACATTTTTAAAATGTTTTTTTAAGAGATTTTTACGCTTCATCATGTTTATAGAGCTAAATGAAATGATAATTTCATAAAAAATACTGAAAAAACCTACGATATTATTTTACAGCGCCTGCGACTTGCAAATATAAGTGATAAGGGTTGTTCACCCTTAAACTTTTTTTTTTTAATTTTTGGACGAAATTTTTTTTTCATTTTTTTAAGATACAGCATATAAAAATGCATACAACCCCCAATTTTCACCCCTCTACAGTCAACCCCTATTATTATGTGGCAAAACGACGTTTGCGGGGACAGCTAGTAATGGTTTAACTTTTCCTGCTGTATCGTTAACTTGAAATCATTTTGTCTTAAGACGAGTAGCGTATCGTGCCTTAGATTAAAATTAGTTTATTAGATGATAGATGCAGATTTGTCACAAAAGAAATTAATTTTTTTTAATGGACATTCGCGTTTTTAGCCTAATGGCTATTAAAACTAACCGGACGTTTGCCTGCGACTAGACTAAGGTTGTCCCGCGGAGGGCATCGGCCTCGGCTTGGGCTCACCCGGGTGAAAAATTATTTTTTTTTTTTGAAGGACGTTCGCGTTTTTAGCCAGGTGGCTATGGAAACTAACCGGATGTTAAAAAATTAATGTTTGCCTACACACCTTAGGGGACTCTGTCTCTTCGGAGACATTTATACGGCTAACAGCGGTACTGACAGCCCTGCTAAAGACTGCAAACTGCCATGAAAACGTTATAGTTTTTAATTATAATTGAAAATCGTAATAATACTTTAAAACCAGCAATCGAGTGATATGTGACATAAATATTCCTTATTTGTTACCGTCTTAACAAAAGTTTTAAATATGAGACTAACGATCTTAAAGAATATCCATGCTGCTATAATAAAGCTGAAGAGTTTGTTTGTTTGAATGCGCTAATCTCAGGAACCGCTGGTCCGATTTGAAAAATTCTTTCAGTGTTGGATAGTACATTTATCGAGCAAACGACTATCTATTGATCTTGGAGGTGTTTTTTATAGTTAAAAAGCACCGTTCGTAGATGGAAAAGGGAAGTGCTATGCGCGTTTCGATTTCAGTCTATGAATTTCCGAATACTCGAAATAAAAATAAAATAAGGCCTTAAGGT
>JAOSYY010024332.1:4312-14814 GCA_025727935.1 Hebomoia glaucippe
TGCTCGACAAAGCTTAGAATTTCCAAATCATTGATTTCTGCATTGCAATGCAAAATTTTACCATGTGAATTTAAACCCTTCGGTACGGTTGTACAGGGTGTTTGTAGAATGCACCCGAAAACGAAAACTAGTGATAGTACTAATGATACCTTTGATGAAGGGACGAAAAAAAATTCGATCCAGACTAAAACAAAATATTTTTGAAAACTTTTATTAACGATATTTCGCTAGATCATGTTAGTCCTGCTGTTTTTGTTATCATGCTTCATTGCTGGTTTATTTTTTTAGTAAAGTAATGTATTTTTATGAAACTATCGTTTTATTTAAATGTATTTACAAGATTGAGCATAAATAATGCTAATAAAAAGTTTTAAAAATATGTGTTTTTTTAGTCAAGATCGAAATATATTCCATCCCTTCATCGAAGGTGTCATTAGAACTATCACCTGTCTTCGTTTTGGGGAGCAGCCCCCAAACACCCTGTATACATCAAGTATTTTAGTTAATACATTTTATATTTTTGTAAATATTTCCACGGATTGTTATTATTATAAGCATGATTCTTAAAGTTAGCCTTTAACACTACCAAATTTAAATAATTATTTGCCAGTCCAATTAGTAAAAAAATTTATGCCTAAAACATTTCGAAGTTTAAATTTAGACAGGCGAATTTACCGGGCACAGTATTATGGAAATCTCACTTCATATTTTTGTACGTGGCATTTTTTTTTGTTCTTGTACCTTTCCGGTATCTCCTAAGTTTTTACACTATATACAATATTTTAAATTTTACACAGCCTTACCAGTATTAGGGCGAAGAGTGGTAACGGAGCGTGATGCGTAGCCATCAGCGTGCCAGCGCCCAAGCTGACTGTGACCAGCACTGAGCCAATCAGCGCGAAAGCCTCCCACTCAGCCGCCACCGGCAACAACGCAATAGCCAATATTGATAGAAGAATAAAGGCAATGACTGATAGCACACTAATGGCTGAGACTTGCGCGGATATATCCTGAAAAAGAAAACATTACTAAAAAAATTGATAAAAATGCTTTTAATTTTGTACCTATCGATATGTTACGTAATCTCAAATTCGCACGATTATCTTAAATATACCTGATCATCTTTTTGTAAACATGAAATTGAACCTTGAACTTCTTTCGATAAAATTTAAATGAATTTTCGACGAATCCATTGTCATTTGGAAGAACGTCTATTGGGTCAGCAATTTAAGCTTTTAATGAAAGTTCTGTCAATCAAACTTAAAAAAAAAACAATTAAATACAATTAGAAATTATTTTAAAATGTCTAAGATTTGATTATATTGTTTGTGAGTTCGTTACATAAGAGCATATACAAAAATATTCTCAAGAGGTCCCCGTGAATAAAGTTAAAAGCTCTCCCACATTTCTCGCAAATTAAGCCATTATCCATTAAAACGCTTGGAGAAATAGTAATTATACGAAGTACGGTTATTATTTCAAGCAAACGTTACAAAGAGAGCGATTAAATTGCAAATAAGTGCAAATATAGCAAACAGTCCTTTAATATGTAAAATGAGTCCTGTTTGCAACATTTGCATACTCCAAATCGTATTAAATTATATATTTATGGTAATTAAGGCGGTTCATTATTTCTTTATGGCAACATATATTTTAATTTTAATATACTGAAACTGTTTATCCTGATACACTTAACACTTCATTTCTGTATAAAAATACAAAAATGAAGTGTTAGGTTAGTTAAACTATACACTAATATTATAAAGACAAAAGATTTGATTGTTTACGTCTGTTCGTTTGTTTGCATTAAATAAAATCTCTGAAAATTCTTTCACTGTTGAGGAGTTATACTATCTCCGGTGAACAGGCTTTATTGTACTTTCAAAATAATTAGGGATCCTTACTAAAAGGCCAATAATGTAACTCATGGAGAAAAATCAAAAAAAAACGCGAGCGAAGCCGCTGGCAAAAGCTATCTTTAATATAATTATGAAAAACTACGTCGAAAAGTTTAAAAAATTCTAAGTGTACACCGAAAACTATGAACGAGGATAATTTTACTAACAATAAATATTTATATGTTCCTTGTGATCAGTTCACAGATGATAAAGTTTGATTTACGAATTTATATTACAAAAAATTGTAGTATCTATTGCTGTCAAAATTGCCTTAAAAGAACACTAACCTCAACAAAATATTACATTAAACCTATACAGGGTGTTTGGGGGCTACTCCCCCAAACGCAGACAGGTGATAGTACTAATGACACCTTTGATGAAGGGATGGAATTCTACGGGTTCCTATTTTTTAGTAAAGTAATGTATTCTTTATGAAACTATCGTTACATTTAACTGTACTTCCAAGATGGTGTGTGAATAATGCTAATAAAAAGTGTTAAAAATATGTCTTCTTTTAGTCAGGACCGATTTTTCCACCCGTTCATCAAAGGTGTCATTAGTACTATCACTCGTCTTCGTTGTCGAGAGCAGTCCCCAGACACCCTGTATTTATAAATCTTTTAAAAGTATAACCTTTTATCAAGTTTTTATACATTAAAAGAACAAAAATAAGATGTCCCAAACTTGTATAATTAATCTGTACTAATGAAATAAACTCGGTAGGTACCTACTTAAATAGCTCTTGTGCAATTTCCGTTTGGGATTGTTTGATGGAACAAATATCCGAAGGCTATACGTTTGAGAAGATAGTCCTCTTGATATAGAGCCTAAACTCATTAGATACGAGACAAGGCTAAAAGCTGCCCCTTCCTTTCCTCCAAGCATTGTACTCTAAGTAAAGCTCATTAAACGCATCCCAAAAACACTTAATTTGAATAACGTTACTATAAACACATCGATCAAGAACTTTACAACCGTTCATAGATGGAAAAGCCGTAAAGTGCTGTGCGCGTTTCGACTTCAGTCTACGAATTTCTAAATATCGAAATAAAAATAAAATAAGGCCGGCAGCAGAGTGTCTAGAAAATAACGAAGGATGAAATAAGGCTTTAGGGGTTGTCAACGCGTCTCTATGAGTTTGTGTTCTTGGAGGTGTCTGTATACTCGCTTACCCTCCCAATAACACCGTGTCGCTTTAATATAAATAAAAATAGATAACAGCCTATCGAATACAAATATAAAAATTCATCAAAAACAGTCATGTCGTTTCGGATGACTACTGAGATATGAGAATTTTGTTTATTAAAAGATTATCATTATTTCGAAATTACAAATGACAGACTCAAATACGTAAAACATTTCTCTCGGCTTAAAACTATTTACATGTTAAGACCTTTTTAGGGCTGGGTCGCATCCAACAATGTTCCCCCAACAAATAAAAGATTATGCCTTTAACTCAAAACCCTCTAAATGTCCTATCCCACAGGACAAGCCGGCGGTAATAAGGAAGACCGCTGCAATTAAATTAAACAAAGGAAACTAGACTGTATAGCTAAAACGATTCCTACTACCTTGAACTAAATTCGGTCTAGTTCAAAATTCTCAAATACTTGTATATTAGGAGTAGTTCCTTGTTAGATTTCATTGTAAGGTTTAATTTTGCCTTAAATATGACAACAAGTTTATAGTTACGGCTATCCGGCTAAATTGCTGAATTGATTTTGATAGCGTTTAGAACAGAGTTAGATCGATCGTAAACCGCTTCTTTATTGCCGTCGGTAAGATATCAGGACAACAGTTAAAAATATAATTAATTTAATCATAAACATCTCAACCATATGTCATTGCTTATTATTATATTATAGATATAATTATTATTATTTTAAGCTCACACAAATATTTTTCTTCTCTCATATATTTTATTTCTTAATTAGGTTTTTTATAAAATAGATATGAAAAAAATACAAAAGCGTATTTTTTTTATTGTATGGGTAAACGAGTATACGGCAAGTGATTATAGTCGCTCACGGACATCAGCAAGATCGGGAGACTTGGAGATGCGTTGCCGGCCTTTCAAAGAGGAATAGGCTCGTTTCTTGAAAGCTAACAAATCGTAACGGTTCGGAAAAACCGCCGGCGAAAGCTGATCCCACAGAGTTGTTGTACGTGGTAGGAAATGGCTGAGAAAACGCGCAGTTGTGGAACGCCAGTCATCGAGATGGTGAGGATGGAACTTCAGAAATTAAAATAGTATAAGAAACCTAATCTACGAAACCAGCAGCGGAGTTTAGCCCAAGCTACCGGTTGTTATGGTTGCAGAGAAAGAAACCATTTTAATAGAATCATGGTTTTTTTCTATTAATCAAGACTTTATATTACTTTGTAATGAAATTAAACGTGTACTCGTAATTGAATTTAACTCGACGTGAATTTGATGTAAATAATTTCAGCGATAACCGTTATAACATAAATTTAACATGATCTAATTCCTAAGTACATTAGCTACGCTTCTGAGCCTGATCCAATTTTCTCTATTTACAATATTACGTGGTTACTTCAGAGTAGCATACCAAATAATAATTAATACGAGTAAGCACTATATGGAAAGTGCGCTGTATTTCATTAATTTATTTAGCATATACATATAAATTTAGATATTATATACAGGTGTTTTGGGACTGCTCCCGAAAACGAAGACATGCGATAGTACTAATGACAATGAATAAAATTTGATCCTGACCAATAAAAATCATATTTTTAACACTTTTTAATAAAATAATGCTAATGCATTATTTACGCTCCATTTTTAAGTACAATAACCTGTCTTCGTTTTCGCGGGCAGTCCCCAAACAGCCTGTATAAACAAAGATTATATGATTTAAAATTCATCTCTACATACTTATATAGTTACTTTTACGAAATCTTACACTTAATATGTCTTAAAAATCTTAAAGCTTTTCTAGTTAAAACAACCTATCTGACAAAACATCCTTTTATAAGACAATCTTATATAATAATTTCATTTGATATAATATGCAATATAAATTGCATACGTACGGCATATGCATATATAATACAATTTTCGAAAAAAATATTTTAGTAACAAATAAACTCTAAAGTTTATTCATTAAAATCATCATCTACCCACGTTGACACATTTCCCATTTTCTCTCTAATTTTTATGACAATCAATTTTAAAAAATTACAAAAACAATCATGCTCGAAAGCCTTTTAACTTGTCAGATCCAATAACCGCATCGAAAAACATTACCATTGTGTTTCTTTTAAATATTTCATTGTGTAGCGTGATTAATTAAGTTTTTCCATTCTTTTAATTAAAAACCAGTAAATTTATTTGTGAAAAAACTATCTACAATTTCACTTTATAAAGCATTTACTTTACAAAAGCAACGCCATTATTTTTTTATCAAAGCGAATATTTGTTTTATCATTTCCGTCGTTAAGTTCAATCATCAAGAGTATATAATGTGTAAATGAAAGCATTGATGACAATAGGAAGTCAAAGTTCAAAATCAAAATCGTATCAAACGGAAAATTCACTACCTACCCATTAAACCCATAACTACAGGAATATTTTTGATTAAGAATGGCAAAGTTATTATAACGGGTGTTGGGGACCGCACCCGGAAAAGAAGACAGATGATAGTACTCATGACACCTTTGATGATGTTACGGAAAAAAAATCGATCATGACTAAAAAATAATCATATTTATTAAAACGTTTTATTAGCGTTATTTCGCTCCATCATGTTAGTCCAGCTGTTTTTGTTATCATGCTTCATTGCTGGTTCTTTTTTTTTATTAAAGTAATGTATTTTTATGTTGTTGTTTCATTTAGATATACTAACATGATGGAGTGTAAATAATGCTAATAAAACGTATTAAAAATGTTGAATAATTGATTTTTTTTCGTCATTAAAGTTGTCATGAGTACTATCATCTGTCTTCGTTTTCGGGAGTGGTCCCCAAACACCCTGTATAACCAGTATCAACCCTACATATGCCATATAAATAAATACATGTAAATTTTTTTATGCTAACAAGAAACTCCGTAGCCTCGTAGCACTTTGCTACAGTGCTACGATACAATAATTCTCATGAAAAAGTAACAGCCCCCAAAACTCATTGTCATTATAAAATAGATTAATAACAACGATACGTTTCGTATTACATAAAAATTCAAATTTCAACGTTAAAAACGTATGTAAAAAAGAACTATTTTATAAGATTTAGGCACGAAAATAGTCTATAACTATCTCTAAAACCTAATTCAGTACAACAATTAATTAATAACTGAGCCTTGGGCGTGGAAACGTACATATTTACGACTATTAGTTACAATGACTTACTTGCGAATGTAGAACGCATACGGCACATAAGAGTACTAGAGTGCAGAGTAATGTGACACAGAGGGCTGACACGAAGAGGGCATGCTTCAGCCTCACGCAATATCGCCTGTAGAGAGCTTCAAGTTCAAGCTCTGTACCCTCCTCCTCTGTGAACAATACAAAATCAATTGAAATATTGCCTTTGACGAGTCGAAGTATATCGTGTGATGTTTTCATAGATATATATATGACACCTTTGATAATGGGACGGAAAAAAAATCAGTATTTTTTATGAAGTTATCGTTTCATTTAGCTGTACAAACATGGTGGAGCGTAAATAACTTTAAAAAAACGTTTTTGTTTAACTTTTAAATAGTCAGGATCGAATTTTTTTCTATCCCATCATCAAAGGTGTCATAACTATTATCACCTGTTTTCGTTTTCGGGAGCAGTCCAAAAACATCCTGTATATAGATTAGAAATCCTGTGATTAAACATTTTTTATTACTAAAATACCGTTTCGTATGGATATCCCTCTGGCATACGATTATATTAAATATTTTCGTAATTCATATGTTATTACATATTTTTCATAATATCCACAAGAATGTACGCTGTCTTCGAGACTTGTAAGAATAACATGTATGGGCGCGTAAGAAAATATTGTGTAGAATTTTTGTATCCATAAATAAAATTCACGATGAACATGGAATTAAAAGTACTTGCGATATGTATTTTCATTTTATATAAGGCTGATATTTACAAATGTTCTGTAAAAGTTACTATTTTTATATCTATATACATTTAGAAAATAAGATCGTGTTCGTAACACTGTTTATAAATCAAGAACGGCTGAACCGATTTGGCTAAAAATTGGTGGGAGGTAGCTTAGGACTAACAGACGGATATACTTTTGTATGTTATTATTTTTAATCATTATACTTGATTTTTAGTAAAATCCAAAATCTGCTAATTTATAGTCCCTAACGCGGAACAAAGATCGCCGAGTCAGCCAGTTCTTGATAAAAAAATAATAATTAGCTATATTACATACATTTAGAGATAATTCAACATAGTCATATTCCCTGCTTTCAATTGCATGAATTTATAGATATTAATGCTTAAAAAAACAATGTTACTTATAACGTTAGAAAACCCCCACTGAGAGTCCTGAGCAAACTACTTAATCCGTTTAGAAGTTTGGTCGGAACAAACAATCACACAGACAGATAAAAATTCATAAATTATATCTTTCTTATCAATAAACGAATATGTATTAAGTACAATTTTCAGCGCGTTTTGAGGGCTTTGTAGCCTAGTGGTTGGGTAAAAGCATCCACGACGCTAGACCACCGGGTTCGAGTTCCGGTCGGAACGCATTTGCACTTAAAAATATGTAATTTGTGTTCTGCCTCGAGTACGGGCTGCCTGTGGCCGGACGAGTGTCGAAAACGCAGGCATTTCGAGTATTAAATGTGATGGAATGAACTCCTAATAATTTATAAGTTCCCTCCGGGTACCGTAGGTTCATAGATGGCGACTGATATGCGCGTTTCGATTTCAGTCTAATAATTTCCGTTATGCCGACTTAAGTTTGGCAACACGTCTTCTAGATCTACTGATCTTGGAGGTGTCCACGGGCGGCAGAACTCGTTCATATAAGTGAACTGTATGCTCGTTTGCCTTCCTGTCTCAAAAAAAAACCTATTTTTTTAATTATATCTACTAATATTATTTTATTACGTAATATTTAATTCAATAATAAGGAAAGGAAATTATAATTCTTACTTTAAAAAGCTCTTGCGCAGAGAATTCAAAAAGCTTGTTACTTATAATCTTTTCCTAAGTATACTTTCGTTAACTTAAACTTCTCAATAATTAAATTAAGCATAACAAAGTATCGATGTTTTAAGCATAAATTGTGTAAAGATTTAAGTTTTGACTCCATCAAAATTTATAATGGTTTATTGAAAAATATCTAGACAATTTTTAAAATATATTATAAACCTGCTTATACGGGCAGTTTCAGTCGCACTGTTAGTTGACCATCATATTATTGCAAAATTAAAAAAAAAACATTTTTTTTGAACTATTGCTCGACACACATTTTTTTCATAAATTAATTGGACGACAAACCCACGTTGTTACTTAAGTTATTTATTTTTATACGTATAGATATAAGTTTATTAAGAGTATTTATCTACACTTATATTATAAAGAGGACAGATTTTTGTTTGTTTGCATTGAATAGACTCAGAAACTAGTTGACCGATTTGAAAAATTATTTCACTGTTAAAGACTACACTATCTCTAGAGAACTTAAGCCAAATTATAATTTAAAAAAAAATTAGGTTCCTTACTAAAAGTCCAATAATATAACCGCTGGTGTAAAAATCGATATAAACGCAAACGAAGCCGCTGGCAGAAGCTAGTTTAGAATATATATATTTAAAAATTATCAACCAACAGTTCAATTGGACTTATTGCAATGTACCATTAAATAACCAAATCAGTACTCTAACAAGAGTGTGCTTTTAGAGTTTTTGTAAATAAGATTGGGTGAAAGATAAGGGAAATAAATTCTTTTCGATTCGCGAAAATTAGTATCGAATTTCATATCTTATTCAAGTATGAATCATTGTCACCGAAATCTTTGCAGGAAAAGGTGAGATGGATAACCGCCACCAATCTACCTTTATTGGGTGGAATCATAAAATACGAAGCTTTTCAATCAACGAGATAGATAAAAATTTATTACTAGGCCTTTTCGAACAGGAAGATAAAATGTCTCAGATCAACAATAAAATTGATCTAATAAGATTACGATATAAAATCTCTGTAATTTGTCATTAGCTTATTATAGAATTCTAAAAGTTCGAGATTTACATCGAATGCACGAAACGTATCAAAAAATAACAAGTCTAAACATCGCGAGAATTTACATAAATTTTCTGATAGATGATATTTTCATATAGGCAATACATAAAAAGCTTATAAAACACGAAAGATTCACTTTAAGAAATTCAAAACTTATTGATAATCTATTTTAAACTTTTCTTAGTAGAGACTGCCCTGTTATGAAAGAAATATTTTCATTTATAGACTTTAGAACTAAAAAAGCAGAATATAATGATAGTTCGATAATTTATAGGAATTTATACGAAGCGATTGTAATTCGACTGTGACTGTTAGTAAAGTAGAATACATAATTTTAATAATACTAAAATTTTAAAATCATTTAAAATTTTGTACAACAAACACAGCTTTCCAAAATTTTAAAGCTTTTTAGAGGATCGCGAACATTTTTAAACTAAGGTTAAAGAAAATTATAGTCTGAGCTTATTTCAGTTTGTATGCAAACGATAATTATATTTACCCGACGAAAATCAACGGGGTTATGATTTTAGCAACATCGTGAGTTTGCGTCGCATAAATCACATCAAAATCGGGCCATTGATAGAGGTAATGACAATAAATAGACAGACAGCCGTCTTTTAATCCGGGTTTTAAAAATATACCAACAACAAATACAATATATAAAATTCTCGTGTCACAATGTTCGTTCCCAAACTCCTCCAAAACGTCTCTACCGAATCTTATTAATTTTCATATGCATATTCAGTAAGACTGATGATCGGATACTATCTATTTTACAAACCCCTAAATGATATGGGATATACACAAAAAAAAATATTTTATTTTTCAGACAAAATTTTTTCTTTTTATTGTTTTTAAATTCAGCATATAAAAATACATACAACCCTATATATTTATATGGCGAAAAGACGTTTGCTGGGTCAGCTAGTAAAATATTAAAATTTTAACCATACTGTAGTTATAATAAAACTAATAATATAATATTATTAAAAAGTGCAATATCCAAAGCTCTATCTTAAAAGCTTCGTGTCTGGAGCAGCTGTTTCGTAAGCTATATCGTGACTGAAAACATGGCGTGTACATAAAATTATGATAACCTTCATTATTTTTTTTATTTCTTCATTACTCGAATGTCTTTTTTATCACTGCACGTTTACAACGTTAACTGAGAGCTTTTTATTGTTAACGAAATACTAATTGTAGTTGTAGGGCTTTTAATCGAACTATGTTTATATAAATCTTAATATTGTACAAAAACTCCATTGTAACTTCTACATAATAACTCAACCGACAAACCGAACGTGACTCTAGGTTAAGTCTATTTAAAAACCAAATTGTTCATATATAAAATTAATAATGTAAGCCAAAGCATGTAATT